>PVHX01016650.1:0-42579 GCA_004024805.1 Geosciurus inauris | reverse complement strand
AGTTTACTATGTATTTGATTCTGACATCTCTAACAAATTCAGAAAGGAATCTTGGTCATTGACATTCTTCTATATGACCAGAAAAGTTTTAAAAGGATTATGTGTATTCAAGAGAAGCCCAAATCTTCCTGGTCCTGAAACAAGCCATTTACCTCATTAAAAGGGTACTCTATTATGAAATGTGTTTCATTGGACTTAAGTATATGTCCATCAGATCATTCATTATTTAGATTATGGTAATTTTTGAATTCTCCTTTTTTAAAATAAATTTTCATGAGGATCCAATCCATTACCAGTTCCTATTGAGTTTACCAATTTTATTTTAAATTAGCATCTTTTCTTCTTCTATACCTCTTGCACTCTAATTTAATGCTTCTACCATTTTTATGCTAGACTGCCAAGACAGACTTCTAAAGGGCTTCTCTGCAACCCATTCTGTATATTAGAATGGCAATTATTTTAATGTAAATTTAATCATGGTACTCTTTGCTTAAAATATTCCCGTAGCTTCCCATCAACATTAGACTATACACCTACTATATCAGCAGAGTCCAAGGAATACTTTTACTTTTCTGTGGTACTGAGGATTGGAACCCAGGGCCTCTTGAATGCGAGGCAAGTACTCTACCACCGAGCTACATCCTTAGTCCTTTTAAAAAAATATTTTTTGAGGCAGAGGCTCATTAAGTTCTCTAAGCTGTCCTTGAATTTGTGATCATTCTGCCTTAGCCTCCCAAATAGTTGGGAATACTTCGGTTTTTATGAAATTTTATGGTTTTCATGGCTTGCTCTTGGCTATGGCTTGTATCACTAATCTCCTTATTCCTTATGCTTTAACACTACTACTGGTCTTTGATTAGTTCCTCAAATACATTATAATTTCACTCTTTCCTCCTCTCTTCAATATAGCTAATTCAATCTCATTTTTCTTATCTCACCTTACATATCACTTCTTCTGACCCTACAGACTGCATCTCATTCCCCATCGCATGTTGTCATACCACTTTGTGGCACATCTATAATTCGTAACTTTCAAATTTTTTTTGTGATGTGGCAATATCAACCATGCACTCTAGAATGTATGATCCAGGCAATCGGGAATAGTATGTTTTGTTCTAAATGCTGTATTCCATAAAACCTAAAACAATGCCTGGAACATTATAAGTTATAATTATCAGGGGCTGGGGCTATAGCTCATTGGCAGAGCACTTGCCTAGCATGTGTGAGGCACTGGGTTCGATCCTTAGCACCACATAAAAGTAAATAAAATAAGGCATTTGGTCCATCTATAACTACAAAAAATTTTTTTAAATAAATAAATAAATAATAAATTATAATTATCTCAAGTGAGTCAATTATTAGATGAATGATTTTATCTAATCATGATTTTTAGAATATCTACAAGATTCCTAAATCACTCACAGGAATCCTAACATAAAATCTGAGCCTGCACACACCCAGAAAAAGATTTCAACATTAGATGTTCTTTGTTCTCAGTTAAATTCAAGCCCATGAGCCTTTTATAATAGTCCTTTTGCACAAAAGTAAGGTGAGGATGCACATCTGAATAAAAATCCCCTTACTGCTGCTAGATGTGAGTTGTAATTTTCCCTACAAAATCAATTTTAGAACATTTCTATTGATTTTAAAAGTTCCTCTTTCAAAACACCGTACTCATTGCTGCTCACCCATTCAACAGCAATTACACAAGGTTTCTAGAGAAGTTAGTACAAGGCTTGACACTAAGGGAAATCTATTCCCCACTCCATTGTACAATAAGTATATTATAATAAAAGATAATAGGTGGTAGTTTCTAAAAGGAATGACTGTCATATGATGTATAATGCTAACCGTGCTAAAAGCCACAGTAAAATCAATGGTAAAATTTCCCCAAGATTTATCACCCACAGCTGTGTCAAGATGAAGCCAACCTGAAAAACTGAGCCAATAAGGAAACAGTGAGCTCATTCTTTATTCAGGGAGTTTATTGTTTACATAAACAGCAAATGCAAGAATATTCAAAGGTGCTCGATCTTTCATGTCCCCTGTGCAGAGTAACACCCAGAGTCTGATGACTGCATCATAGATGGTAGAGCACCATGTTTCTGAGAACCCAATTTCATGGTGCCATTAAGCAGTTTTCTACCCTGTAACTCTACAGTGAAGGGAGTGACATAGCAAGCCTCACTATCTCATCAGAATCCAGGAGGCAATGAGAAACTGACTGGTGACAGTTTCTTTGAGGAGTTAGGGAGGCAATTGAGAAATGTTCTGACAACATCTCTTCATGAGCCTCCACACTATTATATTGTGGCAAGTTCATGAAGCTTTCTCCTAAGTCTTATGTCAGCTGCAGTTAGGCCACACAGGTGTCTCTGATATGGAAACATGCAGGTTTGCCAGAGTGCCATGGTATAATAATTTTCCTACAAAATGATAAATAGAATCTTCTCCAAATTCGTAGACTCTTTGCATTATGCCATATTTTATACTACAAAGGTAAAGATTAAGGGGAATTGGTGTATTTTGTTTATTCTTTCTTTAAATCGAATATTTCTCTCAAACAACAAGGATATAACTATTTATTTACCATCATGTGAATTTGAACTTCAAATTTCATTTTCAGCCATAGCTTTAGTTATTTTTTAAATTGTTATTTTTTGTCCATGTGACCAAAACCAAATGACATGACTATGAATTTCCCTAAACACTAACAAACAATGTACTATGAATTTTGTACAAAAATGCATATATATATATATATATATATATATATATAAGCCGGGCGCGGTGGCTCAAGCCTGTAATCCCAGCACTCAGGAAGGCTGAGACAGGAGAATCACGAGTTCAAAGCCAGCCTCAGCAATGGCGAGGTGCTAAGCAATTCAGTGAGACCCTGTCTCTACATAAAACACAAAATAGGGCTGAGGATGTGGCTCAGTGGTCGAGTGCCCCTGAGTTCAATCCCCAGTACCAAAAAAAAAAAAAAATGCATATATAATTTCTTGTGGCTCACTGTTAGAAAATCCAGTATTTGGCATATTATACATACATTCGGGGGGTAAATTTAGATTCAAAGGCTGGATCAAGACTTCAACAGTCTTCATAATTTTTTGTAAAAGTCAATACATTTCAGAGTCTAGGGGTGTAAGCACATGTTCTACATTGAATAAAATACTTGTTGTCTTTTTCAATAAACTATTTTCTCTTTTATTAAATAGAAACCAAATTAATATCACTGTGAAATTTACCAGTCGCTTCCTTCATCCTGCTGAAGCTTCACTGCTCTTAATTTCTAAACCCAAGTGTGGAACAGGAGGCATTACAATGACTTTTGCTCTAAAAGGTGAAGTCCTTGATTTTAAAGCAATTGTAAGTAAATTTTACTTATTTTTGTATATCTTTGCTTCTATTCCCCAACCCTGGTATGTCATGATCATGGATCTTCTTCTGTGTTTTATTTCTACATACCTCTTGATCTTTGAGATCATCCTTTTGCTCTGAAGACTTGAGATTTAAGTTAAAGCAGCTCTGGGTCTGTATTTATGTTTTTGTTTGGACTAGGAGTTGAGAGTTTATGCATCAAAAAAAGATTTTTCTTTTCTCTGACAAGAACATTATCAGTTTATCTAGACTGTCTTGTGGAACAAATCCATTAAAAAAGTTAATGCTAATGCTGGCATTTATTAAAAGGTGATGATGTTCTTAACAGAGTTCAAAGTGCTTTTATCTCAAAGGATGGGGTAGAAAGATTTTTAAATCTTTATAAAATGGCTGTGACATTGTTATAATTGTCTTTTATAGCAATTATCTTTTCTAGATATCATTTTCTACCATGGATATATGGTAAAGAACAAGCAAATTTAATATTGCCAGATTGCCATATGAATTATAAAGAATTTGGGGAATGCGAAATAAGTTTGGGAAAAAGACACTCACTGTAAGAAGCTCAATTAGTGGGAAGTTGCGTGTGGAGAAGAAGATGCTCACAGGGACAGACAGGTTCATGGACAGACAGATAGTGATGCCCAAAACAGGAAGTGGGCATTTGTCACCAAGATATATGTTCTTGTCTTCTGATTTCCTCTTAAATAAGGAATGCTTAACACTTCCCAGCTCTCTCACGTAAATACTCTGAAACAACATAATGCTTTGCCATATGTAGTTAAAGATGTGGCTAGTTTTAGCCTGTCATTAATATGACCTCAGGGGAGAAAAGCTGACACTTGAAGGTCACAACTCTGGTTACTTCCCCATCTGTTCACTTATGGTCTTAGAAAACTAAGTAAATTAGATAATAATATAGAAATGAAATAGATCAAGACATAATCAGTTTAAAAATGTGAAATTTCTAGAAAATTGTACTCCATGGAATTCCTTTGGATAATTTGAAGTTTTTTATTTTGTATCTGTGTTTTTATTACAATATAAATGTCAGTGTAGCTACCACATTATGAATGCAGACATAGCATACTCACAAGTCTTATACACAGATATTTATACACACATGCACACACACAGTCCACATGTCTTTGCCTTATGGAGTAATTTATATATATATATATATATATATATATATATGTATATATATACATATATTTGAATATAAATTATATATATATATGACTGATTATTTGAAAATAGAAACCATGTCCAGTCATTAACAAACTAATTTTACTAATTTTAAAGAGATCAATTTGAGAAACACTGTTTTGACAAATGGTTTAATTATTAACATAGTACTATGGATCAGTATTGAGATCAAATATATTTTTATCATTTTCTACCCAGATTTTAACAGTATAATATGTATGGGATAAGGAGAATTTAATAAATTAGTGTCAATATAATATTTAAAAGGACAATTTGTAGATTTCTAAGTTTTTATTGCGTATAATTAAGAATATTCTTTTTTGTTATTATCATATAGTATGACTTCTTTTTTCTTTCACTTTACTTTAGGAAATTCTAAAATGCAAAACTCCATGTTATCAATGGAAGGAAGTTACTATAAATGTGAAAAACCCCTTCCCAACTGCTGGAGACTTTAGGTAAGTTATTGGTAGGTGTAAATTTATTGTAATTAGCTATTTTCACTCTTAGAAAAACTATGTAATTTTCTTCACCTCTTTAACATGAACCATTTTGAGAAGAAATTAAATAATTAAATGTGTTTATATTCCTATAGACTTATAAGCATCATCAGATAAAGTAGAACAAATAATGAACATAAATAATTTTTTTCTTGAACTGGTACTTGATCATATCAAATTTTAAAAATATTGTCTATAAGCTTTCTGTTATTCAGATTTGGAGTCATTTCAATTTTTTAAAATTTTTGAATTAATAAACTCTTTACATCTAATTCTATTCCATCTGCTAATATCCAAAATGGCAATATTGATTCAATTAGAAAATATAGTTTTGCTTGGAGCATCATGATTAATTTATACTCTACATTCAGTGTGCATGTGTCCATTTTGAGTTTTAATGATAACAACAAAAGTTTGCAATGAAAAGAAAATTGTTTACCATTATTTAAAGACACAATAAAATTTACATGCTGTGGGAGAATATGAGAAATGATATGCCTCATGTAGTAATTAAATTATGGACTCATTTTTCCAGATTTAGAAATCCAGATCTTCACAATGAAGACTGGAAGATATATATATATATATATATGTATATACATATATATATATATATATCTTCATATATATACACACACACACACAAATATATATACATATTTATATTTACATTTGATAATTTTCAGTTCCTTTAATAACTATGTCAAGCGTTTTGGTATTTTATTATTCATAATATCAATCACTGTTGATAAAACAAAATTTATTATGTGGAAACAGTTACTGGTGTGTTTGTGGTTTTCATATGCATATAAGGGAGAATATTATAGACTAATTTTATTAAAGTGTTATGTTGGAAAGTAAGGAACATAAAAAGGAAATATGTGGTGTTAATCCAGTATTAAAATATGCCCTTAATTGAACCAAATGGCTGCAGTCCTTCAGAAAAAAACAGGATAAAGCATATTTCATCTTTCATTCTAGTGTTAAATCTGAATGTTCCAGGAACTAAAAGAATATTAGAAACGTGTGTCACAAAAAACTGGTGATATTTTAGTATGTCTGTAATTTCTCTCAGGTTGAATTAAAATGGCTATGAGAGGTGTGTGGTTTGGTAAGGAGCAGAAAAACTAATTTTATTTTTACTCCATCCTTAGTTGGATGAGTATGCCCGCAAACTTAAACAACTGTGAAATAAACTAAAACATTTAAAAGCAATAAAGAATATGTAAAATCAACACATTAAAATAGGCATGTATTATGTGCAAAATTTAAAAATAATTAAATAGAATGAATAGGAAAGAAATTTAATGTCAATTAATTCATATAGAGACTGTTTTAGAGTTATAACCATTAAAACAAGTGACTTTTTTCATGTTACACTTAAAAAATGATCAGAATTGGTTATTATTAAAATCTCATATTTAACATACTTTAAAATGAAATAAGTATCTCCATATGCATTCTCCAAAGCTATAATCAGTACAATGATCGAATTTGATCAATTTTCATTGTGCTATCATTATTTTTAATCTTTCATGCAATCTGGCATAGATTTAACACAGGGTTCGTTGACCAGGATGCTGATTCCATGACTGTCTACAAGATCAGAAGTTTTTAAATTTTTATTTCACAAAACATTACTATTTAATACTCTATAATACTTTAAAAAGCATGATTAAAATTTATTTTGCCAGTATTTTCTTGAGGATTTTGTCTTCATGTTATAAAATTTAGCAGTGATTTTCCCTTTTCTTGTGATGTCTTTGTTTTTCACATGATTAATACTATCCTTAGAGAATGAATTGGGAAATGTTTCTTTGTATTCTGTTTTTTGGGAGAGTTTCTGAAGATTGGTATTAATTGTTTTAATGTTTGGTAGAATTCACAAGTGAAGCCATTTGGTTCTGGGCTCTGCTTTGTGGGAAGTTTTTTTTCATTAGTAATTTCTTCTGTTTCTTATGGGCCTGTTCAGAATTCCTATTTCTTCTTGAATAAGTTTTATACTTTGTTTCATTCTAGGAATTTGTGTATTTCTTTAAGTTACATAACTTGTTGGCATAGAATTGTTATAATCTTTTTATTATTTATCAAATAATTGTGGTTTCCATACTTCCATCATTCATTTTATTAATTTGAGTCTTCTTTCATTCTTGATCAATCTACATAAATATAAAATGTGTTATCTTATTGATCTTTTTGAAGAAACCCCTGATTTCCTTGGTGTTGTCTATTATTTTTCTATTGCCTGTTTCATTTCTGCATTAACATTTATTTTTTTCTGTTATTACTTATTTTCGTCCATCTGATTTGAGTTTATATTTTTTTTGTTCTTTTCCTAGCTTCTTAATGTAAAAAAATAGCTTTATTATTTTTAAACCTTTCTTCTTTATTCATATGTGCATTTATATCTATATATTTCTTTCTGGGCACTGTTTGAATGCCATCTCATTTTTTATGTATTTTGTGTTTATTTTTACTGATCTCAAGGTGCTTTTTAATTTCACTTTGGTTTATTCCTAACTTACTGATTTTTGAGGGTAATTTTCCCATATTGGTGAATTTCCAAATTTCTTTCTGTATTGATTTTTAATTTCATTCCATTTTAGTCAAAGAACACATTTTGTATTTCCTCTTCAATCATTTCAATTTGATCAGGATTATCTCATGGCCTAGCATTAAATCTGTAACATAGAATGTTTATAAGAGCAGTGTGTTTTCTATTGTTTCTGAGTGATAGTATACAAGTGTCTGTTAATTCTGCTTGATTGGTTTATAGTATTTTCTAAGATCTATGTTTCCTTGTAGACCTTCTGCCCAAATATTTCCTTCACTATTGAAAGTGGGATATTTAAATATTTATTATCATTGAACTATTTCTCCATTTATGTGAGTTTTTGCTTTCTATATTTCAGTATTCTGTAATTAGGTGCATATATATTTATAATTGTTTTATTTTCATGATTGACACTGACATTACACATGATCTCACTTCATATATAATTACATTTTTGTTTTAAATTTTGTCATGTTTTATATTAGTGTAAGCACTCCAGCATTTTTATAATTGTATGTGTGGTGTATATTTTGCTAGCCTCACTAATTTCAATTTATTTGTATATTTGAATCTAAGTATGTCTCCTATAGCTGGTATATACTTGGTTCTTGGGGTTTTGTTTGTTTGTTTAAATAGATTTATTAAAGTGTAACTTATATACAAATAATTTTGCACGTATTTGATATATACAATTTGATGAGTTTGGACATATGCAAATACCCATGGCATTATCACCATAGTCGAAATAGTAAAGATAACAATACCTCCAAAAATATCCTCTTAACTCCAGTTTGTTTGCTTGCCTGCTTTTTGTGTAATAAGAACACTTAACATGATATCTACCTTTCTAACAAATTTTGAGGTGTACAATATTATATTAACTATAGGAACTATGTTGTATAGCAGATTCTAAAACCTAGCTCATCTAGTATAACTGAAACTTTATACCCTTTCAGCAATGAGTTCCCATTTCTTCAAACCACCAGCCCCTGGCAACTGCTGTGAAATCTCTGCTTTTCTGAGTTTAACTATTATATGTACTTCATATATGTAAAATCATGCAGTATTTGTGACTCTCCTACTGGCTTATTATACTTAGCCTATCTTTCCCAGATTCATCCAAGTTGGTGAGAATGGCAAAACTTTTTAAAAGTCTTGTGTTTGTATTGCTTAATCCACTCACATTTTTGCTATTATTGATGTAGTTGGATTTACTTTTGCCAGTTTTCAATATATTTTATCCTTCTTTTTTACTCTATTATGCCATATATTCTTTCTTTTATATTAGTGAATGTGTTCTAAAGCAGTATTTTAATTTTTTAAATAGTATATTAAATATACTGTGGATTTGTTTCCCTAGTGATTACTGTAGGTATTGCTATAGACTTCTTAACATATCATGATCAGGTTCCAATAAATACTAACTCAATTCCCCTGGTATCTCTCTCTGTGTGTCCAAATTTCCTACTCTTATAAGGACACTAGTCAGATCAGATCAGCATTCACTTCAGCCTCATTTTGTATTAATCATCTATATAGAGGCTCTATTTCCAAATACATTCACATTCTAAGGTAGTGGGAGCTAGGGCTTCAACATATGAAGTTTGAGGAGATTTAATTAAGCCCATAACCGACAGCATTCATATATTTATAGTTTTTAATTATGTTACCTTTTTATTTATCATTTCTGGATTTTTTCGTTTTGCTTTGTTTTCCTATTTGTTCCTATGGATTTGTGCTACCATCTGGAATAATTTCCATAGCCTGATCCAGCTTTGCTCTTAACCCACTTTACTTTTTGAGCATTTTTTTTCTCTTCCTTTCTCTTCTGAAATTTCATTACCCCACATGTTATTGTACTTAATGGTGTATCTTCCATCTATGTGTCAGATTCTGTTTATTTTCTTCATCTTTTGTCTCTGTTCTGCAGATTTTATAATCAATCAGTCTGTAAGTTTGTTAATTATTTTTTCTGCAAGTTCAAATCTACTGTTGAGCTTGTCAGTGAATTTCCCACATCAATTATTGTGGTTTCTTTCTTTTTCTTTCTTTCTTTCTTTTTTTTTTTTTGTACTGGAGATTGAACTCAGGGGCACTCAAACACTGAGCCACCTCCCCAGCCCTATTTTATGTTTTTATGTAGAGACAGGGTCTCACTGAGTTGCTTAGCACCTCGCTGTTGCTGAGGCTGGCTTTGAACTCGCGATTCTCCTGTCTCAGCCTCCCTAAGTGCTAGTATTACAGGCTTGCACCACCACGCCCAGCTTATTGTGGTTTCTAACTCCAGAATTTCTATTTGGTTCTGTTTGATAGTGTCAATCTTTATTAGTACTTTCTGTTTGGTACTACATTGTCATCACCTCTTCCTTTACTTATTTTATCATAGTTTCCTTTAGTCCTTTGAAGATATTTGTAATGACTATTCTGAATTTTTTTTCTGTTAAATCTGATATCTTTCTCACTCTTATAGCAGTTTCTGTTTCCTGCTTCTTTTTTTGTTTCTTTGCATGTTTCATATTTTTTATGGAGGAATTTGGGCATTTTAGAAAATACATTATATCAAATTTGGGTACTGGTTCTATCTCCCCAAGGTTTATTAATATTTATTCTTCTAATTTTTTACTGACTGGCTGGGTTATTTTAGTGATGCATATCTCTTCCTGCCCAAACTGTTAAACTCCATTAATTCCAAAGCCCAAAGGGAGCATAAATTGCTCTTCAGACTAACCCAATCAAATTCATGTTCTTTTGAATTAATATTTCTCTAAGTCAGTGTCTGAGTTTATTATAACTCCAAAAGGGCTCCTCCTAGCTATGTCTTTCTACAGTTTTCTCCTACAGGACTACAATTAAGCTGGTATTTTTATTGAGTGTATCTTCTCCCAACTGCCTTTCACCATAACCCACACTGTCTTAAAAGCATGCTTTGGCTTGAATTTCTAACCACTTTCTTGAAAATGAAATTAGCTCCTTGGAGAGGAGATTAGGAGTTATCTGCTTTAAAGCTTGCTTCTCTCCTGAGATAAAATATCTGATCCTAGCATGGAACTAGCACTTTACAAGCTGAGGTAAGGGCAATTGGCGGGGATCTCATTATGAGTAGTGCCACAACTGCAGTAAAGCCTCTGTTCCATGAGTGGAGGCTGAGTGTAAAATGTGAGACCCTTATCTCCTCTCAGCTACACTTGCCCAGAACCTGGCTTCAGCAACATGTAATGGGGGAAGTATACAAAATTTTGCAGTCTTACCCTTCTCAGAAAATAGTTCATTAAATGGAAGCCTGGGGAGGAGGAAGCCCTATGCCCCTGGCAGTAGTGGTCTTACCAAACTGGGAAGGAGGGAGAAAGTTTTCTTAATTCAAATACCAGAGACTACAGGTTTAGGTTTTCTTACAGAATTTTAGTAGATATTGTTGAATAGACATTTTTCCATTAGTCATATGCCCTTGGAACCACTTCCAGACAGTTTAAACAGTTGCTCTTTATAGTAATCACTCACTACTCTGGGTACAGGTTCATGGAGCTATCATAGTACCATATTATAACAATGTTTTAAATTCCATTTTATCTATTTTTAACATAGCGACTCTATGTTTTTACTCTTTCATAATATGCATTTTTTATCTTTTGACTCTCAATCTGTTTGTCTTTGAATCCAGTCTGTCTATTTTCTTTTATCTGTTTTGTCAATTTCTGCCTTTTGATTGGTGTTTTATCCATTTATATTTAATAGAATCTCTGATATAGTAGAATTTTTCTGCTGCTTATATATTTATTTTATATATGTCTTGTTTATCTATTTCTCCATTACTACCTGATTTTGTTTTTAAAAAATTAAGTATGCCAATTTTATTCTGTTTGTTTCTTTTACTTTGTTTTTCAAGTTATTTTCATAGTAGTTATCCTGAATGTTATAATTAGCATCCTAATTTAAAACAATCTAGCACAAATTAATGCCAATTTAATTTCTTTTCTTTTTGGGGGGGGTACTGGAGATTGAACTCAGGGGCACTCGACCACTGAGCCACATCCCCAGCCCTATTTTGTGTTTTATGTAGAGACAGGGTCTCACTGAGTTGCTTAGCGCCTCGCCATTGCTGAGGCTGGCTTTGAACTTGCAATTCTCCTGTCTCAGCCTCCCTAAGTGCTGGGATTACAAGCTTGAGCCACCATGCCCAGCTGCCAATTTAATTTCAATACAATTCAGAAATTGTGCTGTGATACATCTTTTTTCCTAATTCCTCCTTAATGTTATTATTGTTATAACAATTACATTTTTATGCATTATAAACCCATAAAACTATTTTATATTTATTGTCTTACTAAAGTCTCTTTTAAATGGGAAAGCACAATAAAAAGAGTTGTAAAAAATGCATTTATAATTTTTTGTGTATTTAACTATATAGTTACATTTGCTGGTGGATTTTATTTATTTGTGTGGTTTTTCAACTTCTAGTGTCCTTTTCTTTCAGCTGAAGGGATCATTTTAGTACTTCTTATATGGCATTTATATTATCAATGAATTATTTCAGTTTTTGCTTATTTGGAATTGTCTTAATTTCTCTTTCATTTTTGAAGAACGGTTTTGCTTTATGTAATTCTCTTTTTTTGGTACCAGGGACTGAACTCAGGGGCACTCGAACACTGAACCACATCCCCAGCCCTATTTTGTGTTTTATGTAGAGACAGAGTCTCAGAGTTGCTTAGCGCCTCCTTGCCGTTGCTGAGGCTGGCTTTGAACTCGCGATTCTCCTGTCTCAGCCTCCCAAAGTGCTGGGATTACAGGCTTGAGCCACCGCGCCCGGCTTGACAGTCTTTTTAGTCCAGCACGCTAAATGTATAATCCTAACATGATTTTTAGTGACATTGTTCACCTAATGCTATAGTATTATTTTAATGCTGACCTTCCCTAAAATGTGGGCAGCCTAAGGAAGGGAGGATAACATACTCAATTTTGTGTTTTCTACACCCAATATGCAAAAGCAGTATCTTTAACTTTCTTGAATAAATGAGCATTAGCATTATGTTAGTCAGCTTTGCATCACTGGGACCAAAATACTCAGCAAGAACAACTTAGAGGAGGAAAAGTTCATTTGGGGATCATGGTCTCAGAGATCTGTGTCTGTAGACAGCTAACTCCATTGCTCTGGGCCCAAGGGAGGCAGAACATCATGGCCAAAGCAGATGGTGGAAGAAAGCTGCTCACTTCATGGCAGACAGGAAACAGAAAGAGAGAGAGAATAGTGGGGAAGGGGCCACAGGGAAGATGTGCTCTTCCAGGGTTTGCCCCCATTGACTCACCTCCTTTAGCCATGCCATACCTGCCTAATCTGCCTTACCTCCTCATTTGTCATTCAAAAAGGATGGACTGATTAGCTTACAGCTCTCATAATCCAATCATTTTACCTCCTAACATTCCTTTATTAACATAGGAGTTTTGGGGGAACATCTCATATTAAAACTACAACAGTCATACCAAAAGGACTTCATTGCTATGTGATTTCAGAAGATGGTATAATCAGTAAAGTTCTGTAATTTTTTTTTGTTCTTATTTTTTGCAGTGCCAGGGCTTTGTGCATGCTAGGCAAGAGCTCTACCAGTGAGCTACATCTTGATAACGTAGTGATTAATTAGCTACTCATATCTCATGCCTATTCCTAAAATATATATTTCTCTCTTTTTTTTGAAATAAAATTAGAGCTTGTGAAATGTATATAGTTCTGGCTATGCCTTAAGACCAGTTTGTGATTTCTGGCTTATTTCTGGAATATAATTTGACCAATGATTTATGTTCTGAATTTCCTTGCTGCAAAAATTCAGTGTTGCTTTTCTACATAAATATTATATTTATTTTCTATGTAAGATAATATTTCGCATATTTCCATTCCAGATCATTACCTTCTTTCTAACATATATGCTTTTAGTTGCAGAATGAGAAAACATGAACATTTTAAACTGTGGTTTATTCTGATGCTAATTATGTTTTATGAATGGTGGAAAGAAAGTAAAAAAAAAGTTTTCGGTCATCTACATTTTTTTCAATACATTTGAAAATAATTCTTTATTTTTTTCAGTGTCATTTTGGTGGAATCCACAACTTTTGTCTATTTGCCATCACAGTTAACTGAATCTGGACAACGCGTGAGCCAAAAGTAAATGTCTATATATTTTATACTCAAAAGTATCTGAGTAAAAGTTCTGAGAGATTAGCACTCAAGGAAACTTGTTATATATACAGTTATACTATAGTTTATTTAAAATGTTTATTGGAAATTATTTACACTGTTCAAATATATGTTAGTTGTTACTAGGATCATGTGCAAGAAAATTTTATAAATATGCACTTGATTAAATACAGTAGATTTTTATTATTCATGGAAGTTATGTTCTACAAATTTGTCACAAATACTCAATGTGAATACTGAACCATTGCTCCTAGGAGAAAGGTAGAGTTGCAAAGATTATAATCTTAAATCTTAGAAATAACCTGTATTGGAAGATTCTATTTTCCTTATTTTACAAATGACTTGCCTGATGGCCACCCATCTAATAGGTGCCAAGGAAATGATTCAAACCCTGTGTATCTGGCCCTAGAATTTGGCCTTAATAGGGAATTGGAGTAATCACTGACTAGAACTCTGCTCATGTCCTTGAACACTGAAAATACCATGAGTGTTGATTTTAGGGTTACAAATAAATTTTGCAAATCAGTGAATTTGGAAACAGAACTCATGTATAATTATGATCAACTGTGTTTAAACTTATTCTAAGTACATCATGAGGTCTGTATTTAGGTAAAAAAGGAACTTTGAGTCCTGAATAGAGAAGCACAATTTTTTAAAAGTTAAGATTATTTTATATTTCTCACCTATTTTAAGCTACAGAATAGCTGCTTAAAATAAAGTGTTTTAAAAGTGTTACCTAAAGAATGGCAGAAAGAAAATAATGTAGTTTTCTATTAATGAAAACCATGCATATGTTCACCATTAATAGTATGATGTTAATGTATTTTATACCTTTGTTCATCTCTGTGTAGTCCTTGACAGTATCAATGTCATTTTTTAGGCAAAAACGTATAAGGAGACAAGAATTTGGCAGTTTTGATAACATAGGAATTCCCAATGTTAAAAGTCATAAGAAACTGTTAAAGTGTTTTTGCAACTCTTGATAAAATTAAAATAAGTATAGTTTATTTTCCAATGGTGAATTATATTTAAATATATTAAATCAGTACTTCTTGGAGAGCATAAGGGTTTTATCTCTTATAAGATACTTGATTTCTTCAATGGCTATTCTATGAGAAAAGTTTCAAAGAAGGAAACAATTTTTGTATTATTACATTGTTTTATTGAATGTTAATTTCATGCTTAAGTGAGACATTCGAAGTTTTGCTTACATATTTTGCTTTAGTGAACAATAAAACATAAATACATTTATCTGTAAGAAAGCACCATAAGAGAATTAAGTTATTTTTTCAAATTTCTTGGTAGATATGAAATATACGTAATTGCTGAAAACACTTCAGTTAACAGTTCTCCTAGATTATTTTATCTTTTTAGTCTCTTGCTTCTTCTTAAGTGGCGATTTTGTTGTCATAGATTTTGCCTGAATACCCTTGAAATAATTTATTCACATTACTTATGAAAAATTTATAGTATCATATATTAAATTAGGGTTAGATCCCAAATCAATGTTGTATCAATCTGTGAGCATAAATAACTCAAAATCAAATCAGTGCAATGAATAGCAAAATTGAGTCTACTTTCATGATTTGCAATACACAATAGGAATTCTGCATCTCAAATTTTAGCATGTATACTTTATATAATATATTTTGTAATGGCTTTTATTGTATACAAAGTTCTAGCATTGTTGAAACCATGAACTGCAAAGTTACAAGTACAGTAACTTTGTTTTTATGGTTTTTTATCTTTTTAAATTTAATTAAATTTAGTTCAATAATTAATTTATTTATTTTTGGTACTAGGGATTGAACCCAGGGGCACTTAACCACTGGGACACATCCCTAGCCCTTTTTATTTTTTATTTTGAGACAGGATCTCACTGAGTTGCTTAGAGTCTCACTGAGTTGCTGAGGCTGGCTTTCGTTATAAGTTAGTAGAAATCAAGCTGGATTTTTCACCATTCAAATTCCCAAATCCACTGTACCCTTAGACCTCAGGTTAGGCCCCTTCTTTAGATATTTTTCAACCTCCCAGAGGCCAAAATAGTACAAAAAACAGCAAACATACTATTGTTACTATTGTTACTACTTTCCCCCTGCCCACTTTTTGAGGAGCTACTAGATCACATGGAGGATAGAATGAATCTAACACTTGATTCTCTCATATATCCTTCCATGATGTGTGAAAACTAGACTTGAACCAGATATATTGCTATTTGGTTTAGACATATTCCCAATATAATTCCCTATGGTAATTTTATGAAGGCTACAATAAAGAGCTTCCATTTTGGTAAAGGCTTAAGTAGGAAGTCACCTTTAGGGCTATTTATTCATGCCTGGAAGCTAACCAACCCAATGACATTTTAATTATTTTAGCTTGAGAAGAGCTGCATACCACTACTGCATAGGAAAAAGAAACGTCACCCCTTTGCATCTCAAAAATAGCTTCCACTCCCTGATTCTCACTCCCTGAATTACCAGGAAATATTCTATTGTTTGATCACAGCATTTTATATAATTTTAGCCTCTTCTGATGCTATTTTTCTCTAAAACCAGAAGGCGTTTAAACATGTTCCCTCTACTATAGTTGAAACCATAATCTATGAATATATAGAAAAATGGTTGCATAGACCTATGGGTAGGGAGTAACAAAAAGGTAAATGAATTGTTTTTTGTTTTGTCTGTAGGATATCCAAGATACTGGTTTGATAAATAAATTAGATATATCATTGAATTTCTAGACACAGGAACATTAATCAAGTATAATAGAATTTTCACAAGCTAGTAATTTTAATAAAATTATTTTCTAATGTCTTTAACAATCATGGCAATCATTTGTTTCATTAAAAAGCCAGGACAAATTTCTAAATCCACAAAGTTTTCTGTCTTTCTTTACTGCAAAGAGTATAGGTATCTTAATTTATCCTAGTTTGAGACATTTCTTTGAAATGAGGCAATTCTTGACTTCTTCAAAGGCACTTTCATTACTTGTTTCCGATAAAATAAGCAAGGAAAAGAAAAAGGATATGAAGCCCAGATTGGTGTGCTTTTCTACACACTATGATAAAAATGATTGAAGGACTAGAAATTGCAAGTATTGAACTAAATGTGGATTTTAATCAGGCATTCTACCCAGAGCTCCATTATCAAAGAGATAACAATGGAGCCATATATGGAGAAATAATAAGCACTCTGTTTTTCTTTCCACTCTGTGTATGGTCTTCCTTATGAATGTGAAATGTCCATCTATTATTATTATGTCTATGGCAGCCTTAAATTAAAGTGTCTGTCAAAAGCTCAAATTACGTAAAATATTACATGCATTTTACTTTTTCAAAAAAGGCATTACAGTACCTAAGCTGCTAGCCAGAATTCCTATGAGTAGAAAAAAAGCACTGAACAATTAGAAGTGGTAAATAACATCATTGAGTATGATGTAATGAAAAGACAGTGTTATTCATAAAATTAAAATGGGAAAAAAGTAATGGAGGTATTTAGGAAAATGTTACTTGAGAAGTCTGTATATTTTTAGAGCATGCGACTCAGGAGAAAGCAAATGGCAAAGTTGAGTAATTATAAAATTTTTGTATTCTGAGAAGAAAAAATAAGCCAATCAATGTGTTTGGCCCCAAATATTAGTTGACAGTTTGTTGAGCAAAGTGGTCCTGAACACCAAAGAAGTGCAATATAGGGGAAATTGATGAATTCTAGAAGACATGGAACCTGTCAAAGAGGACAGTTGCTTCAGGCTGTGATTTGCTACTTTGTTTCTAGAAATGCAACCAATTATTAAAAGAAGCAAATATGGAAAATATATATGGTGTATATTAATATATATGTGTATGTATAAATTTATATATATATATATATATATATATATATATATATATATATATATGTACCAGGGATTGAACCCAGGGGCACTTAACCACTGAACTATATCCCTAGTCCTTTTTATTTTTTTATTCTGAGACAGGGTCTTGCTAAGTGTTTAGGACCTCGCTAAGTTGCTGAGGCTGACTCTGAACTCGTGATCCTCCTTCCCGAGCCTCCAGAGCCAAATGTGGAAATAATAAACTTAGAAAAGATAATTTTTGCAGGCTATAGAACCACTTTTGGAGAGTGTATTTATTTATTTTTTAACTGAGACCATCTTCTCTTTGAGTCTCTGGATTAGGGTTATTATCATCAAATTTGTACTTCTCTATAAGGGTAAAATGTATCATTGTTGTCAAATTTTTTAAGAATGGTAGAAAGTTGGTGTTTTCCTTTTGTTTTATTTTCTCAAACAATGTAAACAGCAAATGATATATGAGATATATCTGAGGTCTTTGCATGTCATATTGTAGGTAGTCGTAATTTTTAAGGTTACATAAGATTTAATTAAGATAGATCATTGTTTTGGGGGTAATTTTTTTGTGTTTACTGTTGATGTTTTCCTATTTTCTTGTGCCGGTGTGATTAACAGTGTATGTGATGGTGCCCAGGATACTTCCCATATCAGAACTGGCTTAAAAACCTGTGAGTATCTCAAATAAGTTTTTATGTGTTTTCACATCTGACTTTTATGCACAAAGCATAATATGAAATGAAATATTCATCAAGAGTTGTTTGCAACTATAGTCGGAATGGCAAACCCTGAGGATCTCACGTAGGATTAGAGGCTGAAGTGTTGGTTCCCTGCCTTTTCTATTGTTAACCCTTTAAAGGATTCTGCCCACATCTCTCTTTTTACTACTAAGTCTCAGTTTCCTCTACTGCACAAGGAATGTGTTTAGATATGTGGCTTTTTTTGTCTCTTTTGAATTATTTTCAACTGTTTAAACCCACTCAGCTGACAAATATTACTAAGTTTGGAATTGTAAGGATAGCACAGATTTAGTTTGTTTTATGAAAAAACTGCAGGTCTAGAAATGATGGACAGGAAAATCAATATAGGAAGGTTTTGGTTATCCCTAGAGCAGACCACCACAAATGTAGTGGTATGGAACAATAAAATCAGATAATAGTGATCATTTCTCATATTTTGGGGGTTACTGGGCTCAGCTGGATGATTCTAGCTCAAGGTCTCTCAAGCTGTGCCATCAGATGGAGACTGGGACTTGACTCATCTCAAAGGCTTTGTCATTCACTTGTCTGATGGTTAATATGCTGCCTTTTGTCCTGGACTTCAACTGGAGCCATTGGCCTGGACATTTACAGATGGCTTCTCCTTCTGGCCTAGGCTTCTTCACAGAATGGCAATTAGGTTCTAAAGGCAAGTGATCCAAAGAAGCAAGAGATAGGCAGAAATTGTGTTCTGGTGTCAAAAATCCCATTGCTTCAGTACTGCCACATTTTAACATATTCATTGTTAGGATGACATCACTAAGGCTGGTGCACCATATCCCTACATTCAAGGCAGTATCAAAGAATGCATGGATTCATTTTAAAACTACTAAATACTGAAGTGTGTGTGTATTTGAGTATGTAAGACAGTCCTTTCATTTCCCGTTCAAATTGTCAGTTATACTTTATAACATAAACTATCACACAATCCACAAAAAGTTGGAGATTCATGAATGACTCTTTTACTATGTGTATCCAGGTTAATTTTAAATAGTAGTGAAGTTACCTTTGTAAATAGATTTATAGTTACCTTTGTAAATAGATTTTTATTATATGCATTTTGTTATAACTAGCTTTACCTGGGGTCACCCATACTTTCATTTTAAAATATAATGTATCATCTTATAATTCTGTGTTCTAATGCTATAAATATCTTATAGATCCCAAAATGTGTACTAATTTAAGCAGCTCTTTTATGTGAATAGCACTTATAATATTATGTATCAACTAGCTCTATGTCGTGTTTTGGTAGCAATTAAATCCAATTTCATCAGAGAGTTCTTCTGCTCCGTACACCATCTTTCCCTGGAAGGAAGAGGATCTTCAATCCTGGAGCTCTACTATCTTCCATTTGACATCCATGTACGCTACTGTGCCATCATCTTGCATAACAAAGAGGTAAGAACAAAACTGATTTATGCTTCTATCATGAATTGCCACCATAATGAGGTCACTAGTACCGGCCACTTAAAGGCAGCTGGATACTATAGAAATGTAGATAACTTCAGTATCCAAATGTAGATACTTCAGTATCCTTGCTAGGCAAGGAACTTATCCTCAAAAGTATCCAAAGAGTTCTACTAGTTGTGGGTAAATTTTATAGTAGCTGCACAGGGAAGTATAATGGGAGCATAGTGGTGCATGCCTAACCTTGCTGTGGCTCCATCTGAATCTAAGTTATTATAGAGTTACTCCTTTTTAGAAAACACTGCTATGTGCTTACTAGAGGAGGGCATTTATAATCCCCATGATACAGCGCCCAAATGTATTCATTATATATACCCTATATTGAGTACATATGCAATGAAAATTACCATTTGGTAATTGGAAAGAGGTATTGTACTTTTCTGGTATCTATAGAATCATTTACAGATGAAAAATAATACAGCTTATTAAACATGTAAAATACCTTTCAATTTTACACATAAATTGCCACTTTAAAAAGAATTCCTTTTTATAACAATACTAAAACTTAACTTTATTTCCTTTAAAGAAGTTTAGGGGCTGGGGATGTAACTCAGTGATAGAGTGCTGGTCTATTATGCCCAAGGCCCTGGGTTCCATCTCCATTACCATAAACAACAACAACAAGTTGTGCAGGATTTAACCACATTCTTCCCTATATAAAATTGAGAAAAATAATAACAACCAGTAGTTTGATCAGATGCTTTAAAATCACTTTTTCAATTACTTTATCATATAACCTTAGAAAATACTAGGATTAATTCTCAACAGCATAGTAATGAGGTTGATCATTTGCTTTGAAATAGACTAATAGATTACACAATTAGATTGTTTACACAAATATAATCTAAATTAATCAAAATATAATTATACTTAATTTGATATTTAAATTTATTAAAACATAACTTTGATTATCTATATTTTGTCTTTGTCAGATAAATAATAAAAAATAATAATAATAATCTTGGAAATATATTGCTATCTATTGAGAAACAATGTCCCAACTTAAAAGATTGTATTTAATTATAATGACTTACATGGGGAAATACATCTATTAATTTACACATTCAATTATATTGCTAATTACATAAAAATGCAATTACATGCTTAACTAGATAATTAAATGGTCAAGCCCACCTAGTTAGCTCCTGTATCTTATTAAGTATGTTATTACTCCTTTGTCATTAAGACTCACCTGTTGAAAACTATAAAATACTTAGGGCTCTATTTGGTAGCTTTCCATGTTTACAATAAAAATATTTCTACTAAGAGTGTTATCAAGGAAAGGCTATTTGTATCAGTTTGGCTGTTTCATTTGAACTTTCAAAGAAATGAAGTGATTTATGGATTTAACAACTGTTTGAAAGTAGAAATAGTAAGCGTTGGCAAGGATGTGGAGGAAAAGGCACAGTCATACATTGTTGGTGGGACTGCAAATTGGGGCAACCACTCTGGGAAGCAGTATGGAGATTCCTTAGAAAACTTGGAATGGAGCCAACATTCGACCCCACTATCCCACTCCTCCATCTATACCCAAAGGACTTAAAGTCAGCATACCATAGTGACACAGCCACATCAATGTTTATAGCAGTTCAATTCACAATAGCTAAACTGTGGAACCAACCTAGATGCCCTTCAGTAGCTGAATGGATAAAGAAATTGTGGTGTATATACACAATGGAATATTATTCAGCATTAAAATAAAATCAAATTATGGCATTTGCAGGTGAATGGATGGAATTGGAGAATATCATGCTAAGTGAAGTAAGCCAATCCCAAAAAACCAAAGGCCAAATATTCTCTCTGATAAGTGGACGCTGATCCATAATGGGAGAGGAGGCATGGGAAGAATGGAGCAACTTTGGATTAGGCAAAGGGGAAGGGGGAGGGGAGGGAGCATGGAGATAGGTAAGATGGTAGAATGAGATAGACATTATTGCCCTAGGTACATGTATGATTGCACAAATGGTGCGACTCTGCATCGTGTACAACTAGAGAAATGAAAAGTTGTGCTCCATTTGTGTACAATGAATCAAAATTGATTCTGCTGTTATGTATAATTAGAAAAAAATAGAAAAATTAAAATATGCTAAAAACATTTTTAAAAAAGAAACTAGAACTAGTTTTATAAAACTTTTGTCAATGTTCACAAAAATTCTTAGCTTAGGGAAAAACCTATGAAAGTCCTAAAAATTTGTGTTATTAGATGCCAGAAACCCAAACTAATTTCTGCTGTAATGTGGAATAGGCAAATCAAATGGAGGAACCTCAAGTGGAATCAGGACACGGTTCCTTAGGAATTGTATCTCCAGGGAAGAGAGGTTAACAGACCAATTTACAAAGCACACAAACACAGCAAAGCACACAGCAGTATACTGACACATTTCTTAGCTGTCACCGTGGTGCCCAGCATATGAACATCTGCTTTCCCAAGTAAGAAATCACTGGCATTGCTTAGCTCAGCTGTTTGGGGGCAATGGGAGAATCAAGCAGAGATCCTTCTCTTGGGAGCTGAATTAAGCGTGGCTTCCAGTGCAGCTACTTGCTGTGATACACTAACTTTCTCCCACCAACCCTTGAGCATTTTCATTTAGGCAATCTTCATTTAGCACCTTCCTTCCCTCTGGTAGATTTATCTTTCAGGCCTTTGTAGTCTTCTTCTGTTTAAAAACCTTAATCACAAGAAATTGAGACCAAATGCAAGTATTCTTGACATGTAGCAGGCTGGACGGGAGTCAACCTCCCTGAGCAACTCATGCAAATCAGTCCAGCAACACAACAGGGTTCCATATATCAATGCAACTTTTAGCCTCCCCAAGATAAGCTAAAAATTGTCAGGGTAAGCATGCCGACTTCCAAATAAAAGACCCTGCAAGGCCTTCTTTTGGATTTATAGTCTATAATAATTTAGTTTACAGCTACTCCTAATAGTTGTTAAAAATATTGAATGTCACTCTGGTCATCTCCCATATATGTGCATAAATATATGGGGCCACTTCTCTGACACTTTATACTATGTATCAGTTCATTCTCTTTTAGTCTATTATGTCTTTCTGTCTGTGCAATGCACAGATTAAGTTAGCAATCTATTTCATTTTTTTTGTTCTTGAAATATTTATTTTGTGCTTTTTTTCTTTCCTTTATTTTTTAGAGTTTATCCAAAACTATTTAAAAATTTGTTCTAATTAGTTATACATGACAGTAGAATGCATTTTGACACATTGTAAACAAATAGAACACAACTTGTCCTTCCTCTGGCTGAACATAGAGCAGAGTCACACTGGTAGTGCAGTGATACATGTATATAGATAGGGTAATAATGTCCATCTCATTCTACCATCCTTCCTATCCCCACCCACTTCCTTCCCCTCACTCCCCTCTGTACAATCCAAAGTTCCTTCATTCTTCCCACCCAACCTCCATTATGGATTAGCATCTGCTTATCAGAAAAAACATTGTCTTTGGTTTTTAGGAGTTTGGCTTATTTCACTTAGCATGATATTCTCCAGCTCCATCCATTTGCTGGTAAATACCATAATTTTATTCTTCTTTAAGGCTGAGTAATATACTATGGTATATATGTACCACAGTTTCTGTTTTTAATTTCATTTTTTTATTTGTTCTAATTAGTTATACATGATAGCAGAATGCATTTTGATTCATTGTACACAAATGGAGCACAACTTTTCATTTCTCTGGTTGTACACAATGTAGAGTTGCACCACATGATATATTCTACAACAAATGTAAAGCTTTTTTCAATCAAAATTAATGTACAGAACTTAGTAATACTGATTTGTGATTACATTTGTCAAATGTGAAGGTAGGGGCTTCGGTTGTGGCTCAGTGGTAGAGCACTTGCCTAGCATGTGTGAGGCACTGGGTTCAATTCTTAGCACCACATATAAATAAAAAATAAAATAAAAGTCCATTGACAACTAAAAAACATTTTTAAAAAATGTGAAGGTAAAAACATGAAATAGTATTATGCTGAAATCTTTATATAATTTTAAATTTAGTCAAACTAACTGAAGTTTTTTTTTTTTTTTAAATATGGAACGCTTCACGAATTTGCGTGTCATCCTTGTGCAGGGGCCATGCTAATCTTCTCTGTATCATTCCAATTTTAGTAAATGTGCTGCCGAAGTGAGCACCTAACTGAAGTTTTATTAAAGATACATTTATAACTTGAGGGACTAAGTTTGATTTGAAGGTGATTTCTTTTTATTTTTGATTTTTAATGGCAAGGCATGTTTCATTTGCTCTTTTAAGTTTTTTATTCAATTTGTCACAACTGCTTTTTTTTTGGTGGGGAGGGATCGAGGATTGAACCCAGGGGTGCTTAACCACAACCCCAGCCCTTTTAATTCTATTTTTTAAAATTTTTTAAAATTTTTTAAAATTTTGAGACAGGGCCGTTCTAAGTTGCTAAGGCTGGCCTCAAACTTGGAATCCTCCTGTCTCAGCCTCCCAACTCAGTGAGAATACAAGCATGTGCCATCACACCCAGCTACTTCTTTTCTTTGTTATGGGAAAGAGTAATATACACTCCTCCCCATAAAGCACACCCTTAACTTTCTGGGAAAACAGGTAAGATGAAATACTCTTGGGCCCATAAATACTTTGAAACATTTAATTACTTCATAATGCCCCCTAGGAATTTGGAATTATGTAAACCATTAAGTCTCAATCTATGTGGTAAATATTCACAAAGTTACATAGTTTCAGACTTATCCCCTTTGCAAGGCCATTTCCCAGTACACGCACTTTCCTTTCTCCTATTAACTGTAAAATCTTTGTCTTACACTAAACATTGTATCCTTTTCCAAGTAAAATCTGAAGAGAAAATATGATGATGAAAATTTGTACCTGATGTGTACTTATTCTTGAATATACACTCTGGATTCCTTATGAAAGGTACTATCAACTAGTTTGTAAAGATCCTACATCCCTGGGGTACCAGCATTTTAGGTGCAGGAGACACTATCTCAAATGACATGTAGTAGATGAAGGAACAATATTTTCTATTTTCCCAAATTTTTCTTACTTTTATGACTCCTCCCATACTTTTTTTTTCTTTTTTCTTTCAATGCTGTGGATCAAACCCAGAGCCTTCTGCATGCTAGGCTAGTCTTCTAATACTGAGCTATATCCCCAGACCCATAAACCCTCTCATTCTTGAAGGAAACTATTGAATACAGAGAATGACTACAGGAAGTTTTAAATTTGCCACCCTCAAACTGGATTTCAATAATTTTTATTAGTCTTTTCACTCCTCCCAATCTAGTTTAATTTGCCAAAAGTATAAAGCCAATTTTCTAGGCACAGAGAAAATAATCACACAAAAGAATATGATCCCTGCACTCAAGGGAATCACATTCCACTGGGGAAGGCAAACTTGTGAAGGCCTGGGCCAGCTCACACAGAAACTTGATGTGATGTATTGGTGCCCCTACAAGTTGATGAAAAAAGCTTGCTGAACATATGGTACATTCATATAAAAGAAAAATGCATCACTTTCTCAATGTATACAGCCCTGTACTGGAACAACCTGGCCCTCAGCATGATGCCCCCTTACAAGGCATAATATTTGCTAATGTGCATGGTACCCTGGAACATGTGTATTAATTTCTATAAATAGACAGACTTGACAATTTCTAGAATAGAGGAAGAATGCACCTCTATATGATAGTAGAAACAGGGATAATTTACTTATAGAGGAGTTTGTTCAAGATGCGTGAGTAGAAAAATTGGATAGGGGAGACGTGTGTTCTGGAAAAACTTCTAAGAACATGAGGCAAAACAGCTATTCATGAAATTTCATGGATGCTTGAAATATGAATTGTGAGATAGATTTGTTGAAAGTGGCACAAAATGATTTGACTGGATAGATCAGACAGATATTAAGGAGAGGAATGAGTTTTAAGTTCATTGACATCATCATCATTATTATTATTATTATTATTATTGAAAGCAAGTACCACATGGAAACATAGACAGGATTTGATTTCATGTTGGTTTCATAAATCATTTCTGGTGGCAAAACAGAGAATAGATTAAGAGTTGGAGACAGAAACTAGAAGCAGGAAGATTGACTGAGAGATTATTGCAATCTATTACATGAGTCCACATACCAATGTTCTATATTGTCCTCTGTTTTTCTGCTCTATAAATCTGCTATGGAATGACAAGGACCACAATGTGATCACTAGCATTAGAGAAAGAGAAGAATGTGGAACTTAATGGTGAAAGAAGAAATTGTATTGAGGGAAGAAGGAGGAAAAAGGAAGTGGGAGACAAGATAGAACTATAAAGATTCTACTGATATAAATATCAATCTTTTAAAAATTTTTGTTTATTTAAATTAATACATACTAATTGTACACATGTATGGAGTACACTATGTTATTTCAATATATATATAATTTGTGTAATTATCAAGTCAGGATAATTAGCACATCCTTCACATCAAACATTTATATTTGTGGTGAAAATGTTCAAAATCCTTCCTTCAAGCTATTTTGAAATAAAAAAATTATTAACTATGTTCACTCTACTGTACTATAGAGCAATGAAATTTATCCTTCCTTTCTAACTGTAACTTCATATCTTTTGACCAATTTCTCTTCATCCTCCCATCCTCCTGTCCTCCCTAGCCTTTCACAATGACTATTCTACTCTATACTTGTATGAGATCAACTTTTTTAGATTCCACATGAAATGAAATGGTATTTCTGTACCTGGCTTATTTCACTTAACATAATGTCTTCCAGGTTCATCCATATTGTGGCAATAGACAGCATTTCCTTCTCTTCGAAGGCTGAATATTATCCCATTGAATTTATCTACTGTGTTTTTTAAGTCCATCCATCCATTGATGGACACTTGAGTTGATTCCATATCTTGGTTGTTGTGAATTATGCTACAATTAAACAAGAGAGTTTAGATATGTCTTCAACATATTGATTTCATTTCCTTTGGACATATATCTAGTAGGGATTTCTGGACCACATAGTAGTTCTATTATTAACTTTTTGAGGAACTTCCATATTATTATCCACAATGGCTATAGTAATGTACACCCCTACCAATAGTGTTATAATAGATATGTCTTCAACATATTGATTTCATTTCCTTTGGACATATATCTAGTAGGGATTTCTGGACCACATAGTAGTTCTATTATTAACTTTTTGAGGAACTTCCATATTATTATCCACAATGGCTATAGTAATGTACACCCCTACCAATAGTGTTATAATAGTTCCCCTTTCCTTACATCTTTGCCACTTAATTTTTGTCTTTTTGATAATTGGTATTCTAACTGGGCTGAGATGATACATCTTTGTGGTCTTGATTTGCATCATCCTGGTAGTGTTGTTGACCATTTTGTCATATACCTATTGGCCATTTGTATGTTTTGTGTTGAGCTATTCAGGCCATTTGCCCAGTTTTTTAAATTTGATTTTTTCTTTTCTCTTTCTTCATCTCTCCCTTTCTTTCCATTTTTTTGTTGTTGTTTGTATTCCTTATATATTCCATGTACTAACTTCTTACCAAATGCAGTTTGCAAATATTTTTCCCAATTTCTAAGTTGTCTCTTCACTATGTTATTTCCTTCGCTTTTTAGTTTAATGTAATTCCATCCTCTTTGTTTGTTTGATTTGTTTTTTTTTTTACTTTGTAAACTTATGCTTTTGAGGTCTTCTCTAATTTTTATTCAGACCAATGTCATGAAGTGTTTCACCAATGTTTTCTTCTGGTAGTTGCACGGTTTTGGTTCTTACCTTTAAGTCTTTAATGTATTTAGATTTGATTTTTGTATATTGTGAGAAATAGGACTCTAGCTTTATTCTTCAGCATACAGTTATCCAGTTTCCCCAGCACCATTTATTGAAGAGACTGTTCTTTCCCCAATGTGTTATTGGCACCTTAGTGGAAAAGCACTTAGCTGTAGATGTGTAGGTTGATTTCTGGTTCTCTGTTCTGTTCCACTAGTCAGTCTCTCTCTCTCTCTCTCTCTCTCTCTCTTTCTTTCTGTGTGTGTGTGTGTGTGTGTCTTTGTAGTATATTTTGAACTTAGCTAAGGTGATACCTATAGCTTTGTTCCTTTTCCTCAAGATTGCTTAGGCTGCTTAAGTTTTTTTATGGTTCCATATTAATTTCAGGATTTTATTTTTCTATTTCTATGAAGAATGTCATTGGTATTTTCACAAGGATTGCATTGAATCTACAGATTGCTTTTGGTTGTATAGATATTTTAACTATTAATTCTTCCAATCAATCAACATGTGATATATTTTCATTTATTTGTGTTTTCTTCAATTTTTTCATCAATATTTTATAGTTTCCACTATAGAGATCTTTCACCTCCTTGGGATACATTTATTTCTAAGTGTTTTGCTTTTTATAAGTATTATAAAAGGAGTTGTTTTCTTAATTTCTTTTCCAGATAGTAGTTCACTATTACCACAAAGAAACACTACTGATTTTTATGTTGATTTTTGTTTACTTTTGAGATGGGATCTTGCTGAATTGTCAAGACTGACCTCAAACTCACCATCCACATGCCTCAGCCTCCCGAGTAGCTGGGATTTCTCACACACAGCATTATTACTCACACACAGCATTATATTTAGCTCTAGCTCTTTATGTTGATTTTTTTCTTGTTCTTCTTCTTTTGTGTGTGTGTGTGTGGGGGAGTGCTGGGGATTGAACCCAAGGCCTTGTGCATGCAAGGCAAGCACTCTACCAACTGAACTATATCTCCAGCCCCTTTATGTTGATTTTTTTATCCAGCAACTTTATACAACTTGTTTATTAATTTCTAGTAGTTTGGGGGGAGTAATTAGAGTTTTCTCTATATAAAACCACATTATCTGCAAGTGGGAACAATTTGACATCCTGTTTCCAATTTGGATTCTCTTTATTTCTTTCTTTTAATTTTAATTGCATTGGCTAATGTTTCCAGTATTATGTTGAATAGAATTGCTGAAAACAGGTATCCCTATCTTGTCCTGGATCTTAGGGGGAAAGCTTTCAATTTTTCCCTGTTCAGTATAGTTAGATGCAAGTTTGTCAGATATGGTTTCTATTAGGTTAAGGTGAATTCCCTTTATACCAATTATTTTGAGAGTTCTTTTGATGAATGGGTATTGAATTTTATTAAATGCTTTTTCTTTTTCTATTGAAATAATTTCATGATTTTATCCTTCATTCTGATAATGTGATATATCACATTTATTGATTTGTGTGTGTTGAACCAGACTTGCATCCCAGGGATGAATCTCTTTTTATCATGGTGAATGATCTTTTAAAAGAGCTGTTGAGTTTGGTTTGCTAGTATTCTATGTTCATCAGGGTTATTGGCCTTTTTTAAATTGTTGTTGTATCCTTTTCTGGTTTTGATATCAGAGTAATGCTGACCTGAAAGAATGGGTTTGTAAGAATCCCATCTCCTTCAGTTCAGGGGATTAGTTTGAGCATTGGTATTAGCTCTTTAAATGTTTGGTTTCTACAAAACAGCAGTGAAGCCATGAGGTCCTGGGTTTTTTGCTTGTTTGGTTTTTGTTTTGTTTTGATGGAAGACTTTGTATTACTGATCCAATTTTGTTACTTGTTATTGGTCTCTTTAGGTTTCCTGTTTCTTCATAGTCCAACCTTTGTAGGTTGTATGTGTCCAGGAATATATTCATTTCTTCTAGGTTTTCCAATTTGTTGTTGTACAGTTGTTTATAATAGTCTCTTGTGTTCTTTTTTATTTCTTTGGTATCATTTGTAATGTCTCTGTTTTCATATCTGCTTATATTTATTTTGGCCATACTTCTTTTTTTCTTAGTCTAGCTAATGGGCTGTCAATTTTTTTATCTTTGTAAGAAACCAGCTCTATTTCATAGATCTTTTGTACTATTTTGTGGTCTCTATTTTGCTTATTTCTGATCGATATTTATGATTTATTTCTTCTACTAACTTTGAATTTAAGTTGATTTTGTTTCTCTTGTTCCTAGAGATAACAATATTAGGTCATTTGAGATCTTTCTAATTTTTTTTTGAGATAGTCATTTATTGATATAACCTTCCCTATTAGATCTGATTCTACTGTATCCCATAAGCTTGGGTATGTTGTGTTTCCATTTTCATTGTCTGTTTTTGTGTGTGTGTGTGCCAGAGGTTGAACCCAGGGCCTTGTGCATACTAGGCAGGCGCTCTACCACTGAATTACATCTCTAGCCCACCATTTTCATTTGTCTTAATAATTTTTTTAAAATTTCCTCTTGTCATTTTGTCAACACATTTGTTGTTTTGTTTATGTTCTAGGTATATGTACAGTTTTCATAGACCCTCCAATTATTGATTTCTAATTTTATTGCATTATGGTTAGCAAAGATGCTTGAAGTTATTTTGATTTAAAAAAATTGTTAAGACTTCTTTTGTGGTCTGACATAATGTATCCAGGAGAATATCACATATGTTGTTGAGAAGAATGTGTATCTGCAATTGTTGTGTGGAAATGTTCTGTAAATGTCTGTTAGGTCCATTTGCTCTAGAGTGCAATTTAACTTTGGCATTTCTTTGATGATTTTCTGTCTGTATGATCTGTCCCTTGATGAAAGTAGGTGTTGAACTCCCCTAGTATTATTGTAATGCTCTCCTTTTCAATCTATTAATATTTTCCATTTTGTGAGGGAAAGCTGGACAGGTACCCAAGTCCATAAGTCTTTGGGCCCACATTCATGCTTCCTGGAAGTTTCCTGCATAGGCAAAACAGTGCCTCAACTTCAGCAATAGGAGCTAGAGCTGAGAATGGACCCTCACTAAATCTTCTGTGGGACAGAGGCTGATAAACCTGTTGCAATGGTCCAGATATATACATTTACTAGCAATTTTCTCCACAGTAGAACAGTTTCCCAGCTGCAGCAAGAGGATCTGAGCTGACTGTGCTCCCTTAAGATCTTCAGTGAGATGGAGGCTGAAATGCCATCTTTGATGACCTAGGAGGATGTGTATCTCTTGGAAGTTCTTTGTATAGGGAGGAACATTTCCTTGAGTGCAGAGGGACCAGGGCTAAGACAGGGCCACTTCAGACTGCTGTGGTACAGAGGCTAGGAGCATGTCATGTAGTCTCAGACAAATGAGTAACTCCCAGGCTATGAGACAGAAGGGCAGGTCTCCTTCTGGGTCTCTGTATGAATAGTAATAAGCTACCACAAGATTGGGGGGAGGTACTAGAGTCAAGTTATAGGGTAACTTTCAGGTGAACTGTCAAGACATATCTGTGGGCAGATGAGCCTTCCTCCTGAGGCACTAATGGGTATGGTTCCTTCTGGACCCCTTGGACCATGGTTTGGCCTCTAGACTCAAGTCCAAACAAGGCTATAAACAAGTTCTTTGAGGAATGGGGCTGTTTCCAGGTTTAAACCTGGGACTGCAATCTATTGGTCAACCACTTGGGTAATGATCTACACTCTCGGCTCGGCCTTCTTAAACCTTGAGCTCCAGTGGGGATCTTAACCTGAATCTCAATGTTCCCACAGAAACTTCATCTAAGGATGGGTATAGAATCCTTGTTGTGGTGGTAGGATATGAGTAGATATCCTCCTGTGTCACTATCTTGCTGATGTCTAAAGATCAATCTTAATTACAGTTTAGATAATGCTCACATTCAAAGGGAAGTAAGTTTTCATTGACTTGAAGGGAAATTGGTGGCAATCTTTAAGATAGAAATGGTTCTGAAAAATGTGATGATAGGGGCTGGGGATGTAGATCAATGTTAGAGCTCTTGCTTAGTATACATGAAGCCTAGGACTCGGTCCCCAGCACCACACAAATATGTGATATTAGGGGAAAAGAGTGATTGTTTTCACTGCCACAATGATTTCTAAAGTCCATGCATAGCTTCCTGGTGTTAGATGAAATGATGTCTTATAATGTACCATGTATTTCTATCAAACAATCCATTCATATTTTATGTCATTTAAATATATTTTTGCATTCTCAAAATGTTTATGGAAGAATTTCTCAGAGATTTTATTAGGATTATGTTAAAATGGTATTAAGAAAATTAATTTTTTAGTGCAGGCATACAAATCTTGTTATCAGTCTTATTCTCATCCTCACTGTGTTTTAGCTCATCTCTTTGACTTAATTATTATAAATAATTCTGTAAAACATTATTTTAAAACAACAGTGATTGCTCTTACTGGTCAAGTTCACATTATAATTGTGGCAAAGTCAAATAGTCACCTGTAATGATTAATGGTCTTATGCTAGTGTATGTAGCTTAACATTTTAGAATTTTAGCTAAAGTCCCATGTGCCTGTTTAGCCATTGAAATAATGTAATAGTGTTCAATCAGTTCAAACAACTAAACTAAAATCTTGGAAAGATCTAGAACCAAGAAAATAGAATAGATAGAATTTAAGATCTATGAAAGTATCTGGAGGCTTTTTGCCTAGGTCAATGATATTTTTTTCTTTTCTTTTTTTCTTTTTCTTTTTTTTAAGATTTGTAGTTGTAGATGGACACAATACCGTCATTTCACCTATTTATTTTTATGTGGTGCTGAGGATCAAAACTGATGCCTCACACATGCTAAGCAAGTTCTGTACCACTGAGCTACAACCCCAGCATTTTATTTTTTTTTATAAGATTGAGTTTATTTGTATCTGAAGGGGATCCATGACTTGTCCAAGGTTATCCAGCTAATTAGTGGGAAAGCTGAGTGTTAGGTCAGAGGCAGACGCGGAAAACAGCCGCCTCGCTCCCGCTGCGCCCGCAGCTGCGCCCCAGTTGGTCCAGGCCGTAAGCTGGCCCTGCCGGAGCGCCCAAGCCCTGGGAATCTTTCTGAAAGTTTCTCCTCCCCCTCTCCCCTGCTCCACACGGCCGCTGCCTCCTCGCCCCTTTTGTCCTCTGCCACCGCCGGGAGCACCACTGTCAGTCGCTTGCGCCAAACATGCCAACATGGCAGCCCCCAGTAGCCCATACGGAAAAAACAGTGAACCTCCGACATGAAAGCCGCCATGACTTCCGGCTCATCCCGGAAGGACTCTGGCCTCACCAGCCTCACCTAACCAATCTCAGAGGACACTGGACTCTAGACCAACACCTCTTCCTGCCCCAGGCCCTTCCCTTCCTGCCTTAAGCCTTCCTCTTCTGGGGGGGGTGGGAATCCTTAAATTCTGTATGCTACGAGGCTCCAGTGCCATTTTCTGCCCGCTCAAGCCTGGTGACCGGGGGGAGGGTGGCCCGGGAGCATTCCTCCCAGAATAAAGCCTGTTCTGGTCCTGTTTTACTTCCATCTGGTCGTTTGGCTTTACACTGAGATCAAAACATTCTGACAATTCAGTGTTTGTTTTCCTCCTTTCCAGGTAATTAATAGCTTGTCTTCTTATAAAGTTCCAAGTAACTGTAACTAGATAACAGAAGAACAACAAAATATCTTCTATGAGGACTTCTTAGAATTGTCAGTGGGACTTGGCATCTTTCTGGGAAATAAATATAATTCTAATTAAGTATGACAACTGAAAGATATGAAATTAAGAGCAGGATGGAACTTGTATAGGTAACTATTAGAACAGCTCACAATGACAAGTGTCAGATAATTTCTCTTATCACAGCCTCTAGATTTGGAACATAAGGGACTTCTCCATTTTAAATCAGTTCTTATTGCATTTATGTTGCTTTCCTGGTCTAATTTTATTCTAAGAAAAATAATTACATTATGGATTATAGTTCTTCTGAATAATATTCTGACACAGACAAGATAGGCATAAGTTTCAGTTACATAAGGTTATTTTTTTAAATAAAAAGAACATATTGAAAACGAATAAGTTAGGTAAAATAATTTTGAGAGATCATAATATACTGTGTGTATAAGATGTAGAAATGTGGAATTGAATGAATCCCAGTTAATATGTTTGTCTAATGAATAACTAGAAAGTTGTTTATATTTGAGAAAAATGCTCTGGCAAATTGAATTAACTACTATGGGTTGGTATATATTTTCAAGAAGTAGACAAACTATAATTCAGGTTTTATTCAGGCTCACATTAAAACAAAAAGATAATTATGATAACTATTCATTGAGTTTAATTTCTCACAAAAACTATATTTTGAGTAAAAAAACAGTTTTAGATAAAAATAAGAATGAAAGGAAAGTTAAAGTAGAAATAAACAAAACAAAATAATATTTTCTTTTCTCCAGTCTCTACTGCATTGACTGACATATTTGTCATCTACTTGAATTATTATTAGAAATTTTACATTATTAGTATTGATCAGGTTGTGTTTGTAGTGAAACATACACAAAAAGAAAGAGAAATTACATTTCAAATGGCTGGCCTGGATTTTTGTTTGCAAATTACATGGGTGCATAACAAAAATACTATATAGTATATATAACATATAACATATAATTACCAGAAATATGTGGATTTAAATGTTAAACAATTTTAAACATTCAAAGTTTTTCATATTTCTTTTCTCAGCATGAACGTTAGATAATTGTGGACTTAATGAAATTTTGTGGAATATTAGCATATGAAAAGAGACCAACAAATGAATTATAAATAAATCCCAGTGGAGAGATAATAATGTTATATACAAATTGACCTGAAATTCAGAAATTGTTCAGTCTTAATATTGTTTACGGATTAATTTTCAATTTATCATTTTACTTATCTACAATATTTATATTTTAGAATACATATTTCTATTACTTGATAAATTTATATAATTTGCATAGATATTGCTTGTTTAAAAATATCTTTAGAATAATTCTCTTTATTGTGCAGATAATATTGTGTTAAGATTGTGGAACACTGCCAGGCACGCATGCCTGTAATCCCAGCAACTGAAGCATGAGGATAGCAAGTTCAAAGCCAGCCTCAGCAATTTAGGGAGGCCCTAAGCAACTCAGCAAGACCCTGTCTCAAAATAAAAAATAAAAAGGACTGCAAATGTAGCTTAGTGATTAAGTACCCCTGGATTCAATCTCTAGTATCCCCCCCGCCCCCCCCCAAAAAAGATCATGAAACATTTCAAACTAGTAAACTAGTTACCATCCTAGATTCAAAATAGGTTTGTTTCATTTTGATTTTCAGGTAGTTGAATACCTGCCTGTCACAAGCCAGTTCTGATATGATTCTCCATTGTGTCTAAATTTGCCAGCTTTCATTTTCCTAGATCCTTGCAAGTCTTGCTCCACACTTAATCTTTTGAGTAAACTCTTAATTTTCACAACATCTTCAGGTGATTTATATGCACATAAAAGTTTAGAAATCTCTGTTCTCAAAGAATGGATGTATTCTATTTAAATGCATTCTCTTAAGTGCCTGGTAAACACCACCTTAAGGGCTGTGTTTCTAATATGTGTGACCTCATGTATTCCTTACCACTTTTTATCATTCTACTTCCTACAATATAGAGATTTCTCAAAATATTTTATTATGGAAAATGCAAAATACATATAGGAGAAAGGAAAAATAATTTACTCTCCACAGTTCTTAACTAGGATAGACTCTTAAAAGCCAATAAAAAATTTATTAACATATATATTTTATATACAAATGATAGATACCCAGGGAATGAGTAAATTTCAAAGGAGTAACTTAGAAATCCCAAATACATAACATCTTCAACAAAGAATGTAATTTTCTTTTTTAGAATTTAACTATTTATTTATTTATTTATATGTGCTGCTGAGGATTGAACCCAGTACCTCACCTGTGCCAGATAAGCGCTCTACCACTGAGCTACTACCCTGTCCAAAGAATGTAAATTTTTAGAGAGGTGACAAAACAAAAGGAAAGGACTTTAAATGGTAGGGGAGGCAGATTGTAGGAGTGGAGAGTGTTATGTAGATTAATCTGGTGTTATCTCTAGGCAGATGAGGGTTTAAAATTGTAAACACCTTTTTTAATTTATATCCTGCTTTTAGGCAAATGGGTGAGGGCTGAGAGTTTTTCTTCTATCTGCTGCTTCTCAATTGCCTTCAGGTCAAATTAATCCCTGTTCAAATGAATCATAATTTTGGGTGTCATATCCTGGTTTCCTACACACAGTACTGTAGAGATGAAGCTACAATAAATCTCCCCTTTTCCTTTTACTTATTTTCATAGTACCTAGCCAAACATGTTTTATTATTGTAATGGAGCAAATCCCAATCACTACATCATTTTATTCATAAATAGTTCAGTAAGTATCTCTACAACACTCACTTTTTTGACATGGCCAGTGATACCATTACTACTAAAATATTGTAAGTATTTTTCTTAATGCCACCAAACATCCACACAGTGTTCAGATTCTTTGAATGTCTCATGGCTGTTTGTTTTTTCTCCCATTTCATTTTAAGTGTCTTTGTTTGAAAAAGATCTAAATAAAATTCATCTATTATAATTGTATGCAGGATATGTCTTTTGAGACTTCCTCTCTCCAAATACTTTCCATTTAAATTCTAAGCTTCTAAAATAAAGGTATTGTTTATCCCATTTTATAGAGGAGGAAACTGGAACTCAGTGACTTAGTAAACTTGAGGCTAATAAATGGCAGTGCCAATTAAAATCAGACATGCCCACTTCTCTTGATCTCTCACTGAATCTTGTTGCTGCCTGTGCATTGCTCCCACTTTTATTTTTTGCTTTCTCCGTTTAACCCTTTGTATTTCTTGCCTAAATATTTATTCTAAAATATTTTAAGGCCCTCACATGCTCATTTTGAAAGCCCACACTTTAAAATATAAACTCTTAAGGACTCAGACACCTTGCAAAAATACTGTACCCTTCCAATAATATGTTACAGAATGACGGAAAAATTTTCTTGCTTGTTTGTTTGACCACCCAAGGATATGTGTAGATATAAAGATGATCTGGGACCTTCTTAATCAATCCTTCTGTCTGACCGGTATAAAATTTATCCCACCCAATGACAGGGCTATATTTCAACCTTACCTTTGTCTACCCATTTAGAGCTTAGGAAAACCCACGTGAAGGTTCTTATAGTATACAGATTTTCCTTGTAGCATAAAGATTCATCATATTTTTATGAGCTCTTAAAATTTAGTGCTATTGTGTGTTTATATTTTAGATTGGAGAATTAATATATATTGTGGAAGGAAAAGGATTGATTCCCTTGCCTTCCAGTTTCCTTCCAATGAAGCTTTCAACTACAATTGACTATAGCAGTTCTCCAGAAGAAGGTATAGTATACATATGTCTGATTTCATTTATAAAATTGAAATATATAATATATTTAATATAATATATTGAAATATATAATTTACATCCTTCAGTCATGTAAACATCCTCATAGCAAGTTTCCTCGGTATGTAATTTGATCTTGTAAAGCCTCCTTTTTACTTTATTAAGTCAGCATCCATGAAATAGAGCACCATTTTACCAATTTAAAAACATCAATGATGATTTATCGTGAGGTGGCCAGCACCTCGCCAGGGTAATTCTTTCTGCTCAGGAAGGCATAAGCCACCTGAAAAAAAAATAAAGTCTGAAGTAATTAATGAAGAAATAAGAGACAGCAGAGTGCAGTAGCACATGCCTGTAATCCTAGCACTTTGGGAGGCTGAGGCAAGAGAATTGCGAGTTCAAAGCCAGCCTCAGCAAGGGCGAGGCACTAAGCAACTCAGTGAGAGCTTGTCTCTACATAAAACACAAAATAGGGCTGGGGATGTGGCTCAGTAGTCGAGTGCCCCTGAGTTCAATCCCTGGTACCAAAAAGAAAAAGAAATAAGAGACAGAGTCAGAATTAGTTTTTAAAGCAGAGCACCTGATAGATTCTTCCAGTCCTTTTAGGAGCTGGAACAGAACAGTTAAAAAATGGCTCTAATTCTTTATTTAAGGGAGAGCATCAAAGGTAGGGATAAGGTTTCAGCAGGTGTAGTCTTGCTTCATGATGTCATGCAGTCAACAGGTTGATTGGTATCTTGACAAGCCACACTCGTCTCTGAGAGGCTGCGGTTTTATGTGGCTGCAACAAGTACCTCCATATCTGGAGCTGTGTGGGACCTTTGGCAGAGTTGGATGGGAGTTCACATGTATTTGGGCCATCTCACCAGCCAGAGTGCCCCTGTAAGTTCCCAGTACCAGACTTTCCCACTCATTGGCTTCCATGCCCATCTGGTCCACACACAATCTACGGATGGCTTTCAACAGTGATTCTTTTCAACAGCTTTTTTCCAGTCTTCAGATAAATATTAGAATTTGACATACAAAATATTACTCAACAAACTCTCCATTTCTCAAATAATTTGGAAATCACTGTATTCTCAAAATTCCAGGTGTTGTTATATAACCTAGAATTCTATCTTACTCTCTAGCTCTTGATCATTAACCCTAAAAGAATTAAGGACTTAGATGTAAGGCTATTAATGAAAGAAAATGACGTTTCTTGCCAGTCCTCAGGGGTGTGTGTGTAACATTTATTTCTGCTCCCCCTACCTTCATATTGATAAGAGCACAATGGTTACCAAATTTTTGAGTATATTAGTGATTTTATGAAAGAATAATTTGACTAGAACTCTTCTTGAAGAATACCAATAAACTATTAATTCCCAAAAACTTTATCTTGAAGCCCTAAATTATTCCTAATAGAAATGTGTTACCTATTATTTTTACTGTGTTTAATGAAGACCAGAACTGCAGTTTCATATATTTTTTTAAAATTTTTTATAAATGTAAGTCCATCCCAAGTCCATCCTGGATAACAATGTCAAAGGTACAAATGTTCATTGTATTCATGAATGTTTTTGCTTTCCCTAGAGTATAATAGAGAAGATCCAGTTCTATATTTGAAATGTGAACTCCATCAAATCCTAGATGTGGACCTTAAATTGCCACTGACTAATGATGCCAAGGAAAAGGCTTTGGCTTTTGCAGCACAACAACAGATGTCAACTGTTGAGTATGAGCGAAGGTTGATCACAGGCACTCTGGAGAGCAGTAGCGTCCGTGTGGCCATCGCCCTCCTGGGGCTAACCAAGATTGAGGTAGTCGCTAACTCTTAAAATATGCAGAGCTGTTAGTATTTTATCATAACAACATTTTTACACAGTAGCATTTTTAAGCTCACTAAATAATAAATTTGAAACAAAGCATTCTAAGGTATCATTTTGTACATTGTTGTCTTTAATTCAAGTACTTGTCAATTCCTGCTGGACATTACACTGCTCTGGAGAACTTTAAATAGCACCAGCACCTAGGCCCCACTCCAGAACAATTAAATACAAATTTCTGGAAGGTGATAAATGAAGACATGTTCTACAAGTTGCCAAGGATATTATGCTGCACACCCAAAGAGGATCATCTCTGATGTCACCAGGCTAAGAGTCCAAATTCTAACACTGGCAGCTATATAACCATGGCCTGGTTACTTAAATCTCCTCAAACCTCCATTTTTATATTTTTATTATAGAGGTGTTGGTAATTTATGAAAACCGAGATATATATGTGAAATACTTAGTGTATTACCTGTAAGTGTTCTCTTTATGAATACTATGTGATGATTATGATTATTATTACTACTACTGCTATTATTATAGACTCTATTCTTATAGCTTGAAATATGGTACAATCTATTTTTGTGATTAAAATAAGGTATAATCTATTCTCAAGGGGAAGCGAAAGTGGTTCTTATAAATACAAACCTGCTCATGTTGCTCCTCTCTGACATTCTAGCTCCTGTCAGATAAAAGCCAACATCCTCAGGATGGTCTATATGATCCTCCTGGTCAGTCCTGCCATCTCCTCTGATCTTGACTCCTTCAGTGCAGCACATTGACCCATGGGCCCTCTCTCAGCACAGGCTTCCTTGCTCCAAACACACCACCACGCATGCTCCCCATGGCTTTCAAACTTCCTCTGTTACTTTTCCCCTGACATCAGAGGGCAGCTTCCCTCCATTACTTCTGATCTCTGTTACAAAGAGTGAGATTCTGCTTTAACAAATTATATACATGTTTTTATTTTTTCATCCTTGTTGTTTAAGCTTTATGCCTACACTTACATATATTATAACAGAATACTTGACATTGTATTAATGATTTATTTGTCAGAATGCCAGAATCAATGCAGCCTAACCACAGATTTCTAACACTTAATGATGATATTTTAAAGATGACCTGAATTTTAAGGTCTGATAGACTCAGAAGTATTAAAGACTGAGGTTTTGACATTCTCTTGATTAACCTATCTGTACTATGTTTCCAAGAATCTGATGATTTTCTTCAGCTTAAACCAAAACATTTACTTCTATATAACAGTGAATTTGGGAAGACTTAATTTAGTTCTCAGTACATTATTAGAATAAATACTTTTAATGAATGGCCATTTCCAACTTTCAGCCTATCACAGTGCTCTGTGTCTTTCTCCCTTTTTATCTTTTAATTTATTTTTTCATTATTAATTTTTCCAAAAACAATTTATTTAAAGAAAAAATGGTTTAGGGAGGTGAATTTTGACCATGGCATCCCTTTCCATTATAAATACATGTATATAGTTTCTATCTTTCTAGTTCTTCCTTTCTTTCTTCCTAAAACCCAGCAAAGTTTTTATATTTATAATTGCATTTAATAAATTATTCTTCATATTAGATTTGCTTTTATTTTTCCTCTTTCTCCTGTCAGAATACGTATTCCTAGAAATATGAAGAACTTTCCTCATGTATTTTTGTCTATCCTTTGACATATACTGCATGATATGTATTGTGTTGCTTTTGAACTTAATTAAAAGTGTCCTTTGTATCCCACTTCACTTACATTGTGAGAGCTGGGTTTATCTTCACTATTATATTTTAACAAAGAAAATACTGAGTCTAGAGAAGCATATGCATGAGAGTGAGTTGAAGTAACCCACATTATATGAGTAAAGGTTGATGGAACTAAAAATATCAAACCAAGATATGAAGGATATTTGCATATCTGTAGAGGGGGTGGACCTAAATGTTTTCATATAATCACAAAATAATCATTAGTGAAAGAGGAGGGCTCACTGTCTACTGCTAATAAGAACTATATCTGATGGGTGGACGTGAAAGAGCATAGTTTCTAACTCAAGGATGGAAGCACTTTTTCATTGCTATTCACTTTTAGAATGGTTTCTTCCCCCAGGCAATTAATTCCTTAACAGTAAAAGCATTAGAGCAGGGGATTTTGACCATCTCTCAATAGAGGATAACTACATTGGTTCTGTGAAATGTGTTAGTGCTGCCTTCCATCAGTTACATAATAATATCTCTAAAGAAATAAAAATTCTGTCCTTTGGTTTGTTTTTCCCAAATGTATTGTCTAAATACATGATACTATTTTTTGTGTGTTTTGGAGGTAAAAGTTAAAAGACTTAAATTCCAACTTCACCATTTATTTGCAGTCTCTCATGCTCTTTAATATGTCAAAGTTGAAGAAGCCTAAGTCCATTTTATATAGAACAGAACTGAGCCTTCCAGAACATTTTGATATCCCCAAGAAAATCTACATTCCTCAGATTTCAGAAACTCAAACTAAATTGAATCAGCCTCAAGGAATTAAAACTCCAGATAAAACAGGTAACCAACAATGTCTTGAGTGGATTATCTAGCACTGTTCCAGGAATGTTAATGGCAAGAACATATGAAAAGTGAACATTGAGCCAGGCGCGGTGGCGCATGCCTGTAATTCCAGCACTTTGGGCAGCTGAGACAGGAGAAACGCAAGTTCAAAGCCAGCCTTAGCAATGGCGAGGCACTAAGCAACTCAGTGAGACCCTGTTTCTACATAAAAAACACAAAATAGGACTGGGGATGTGGCTCAGTGGTCAAGAACCCCTGAGTTTAATCCCTCGTACAAAAAAAAAATACTGAACAGTGTGTCATTTATGAGTAATTTATCTTTGATCTGAACCATGATCTTTTTTACTTAAGTATTTACTATTTGTTTCCTGGTGCCCTTTTATGTTGTGTGGCGATCAAGAATGTATAAGCCAGATTTAATATGAATATTGATATGCTGACATTATTCATTGCAAGCGATAAGATGTAAAAAAATGAAACTAAATATTTTTAACTATTTAAAATTATCTTTCATTTTTATTTTAGTTTCTTTAAAGTTACTAGATAATAATAAGAGTGTAATTTCTTACCAGGACTAATACTAGAATGTACCATAACTCTAGTATAATGGGTCCCAAGTTATGATTTTGCTAAATTTTATTGCATTATAGTTTTGTTTGGGGTGAGGAATCAGTGGGATAGCACTTACCTAGCATGTGGGAGACCTTAGGTTCAATCCCTAGCATGAAAAAAGAAAACATTTTATTTGTTATTCTGTGCACTTATGCTGACTATAAAATATCTCTACGTCTGAAAGGGTGGATAAAAATTGTAAATTATAAAATAATCTATTCACTTTACCTTCCTAGGAGAACTGAGATCCCAGATGCAAACGCCAAGTAGCCAACCAGGTAATAATAATTTAAGGGTTATGTCTGGTCTCAGGTAATGATAATTGGGTTATTATATCTGGTCTCAGGCAATAGGAATGATGAATCCTATGTTGACTTGAGTATAGATGCCTTTTCTAAACATTCAAATTCAAACAATAAAAAGAAAAATAAAATCCTGAGTCAGCCACATAGCTATAAGGGCAAATTTGTCTTCCCAATAGTCAATTTGAAACCACTCACCATATATTAC
>PVHX01016649.1:0-42646 GCA_004024805.1 Geosciurus inauris | reverse complement strand
ACCTCTTAAAGACTCTGAATAGAGGCTGGAGTGTTTTGGAGGTAAAGGCTTCTCAGTGAAGTTTGAGGGGCTTTGCTTAAAGGGGAGGACAGCTTCCTGCTGCCCTTGGAGCTCTCAAAGGAAAAATAAATATTGGGCTGGGAATACAGCTCAGTTGGCAGAGCACTTGCCTTGCATGCACAAGGCCCTGGGTTCAATCCTCAGCACCACAAAAAAAAAAAAAAAAAAGGAAAAGGAAAAATAAATAAATGAATAAAAAATAAATAAATAAATGAACCATGTAGGAAGGTCCAGAGTGATACTGGTCTCTCCTGGTGCCCCTGGGAGGCTGGAGTTTCTTCACCCAGGGTGGGCGGGACCAGGCAGGAAAATGTCTACACTGCTAAGCTACTGGGTACAAGCCAGACAGGCCAGTACTGGTGTGTAGAAGGGCTGGCATGTGTAGTAGGGCTGGAGATGAATGAGCTCAGTCCCCTGTCCATGGCTGGCAGCTGCTTCTGAGCAAGACCAAAAGGATTCCACCCCTGGGGCCCCAACTGCCCTTCCCCGACAGCCTTTCCAATTGCCCTTCTGAATCCTGTGAAAGCAGAGAGCACCGCCCTCCGTCCTGCTGGACAGGAAGGCTGGGCCCTGGGTTTTCCTCTCAACTCTGCCACCACCTGGCTGCCTGACTTTGACCTAGTGCCTTCATCTTTCTGAACCTTGACTTCCTCATCTGTGAAGCAGTCACCTGCCACCCGCCTGCCACCTCAGTAAAGCTACTGTTGGGGTTCAGTGAGACACGGCGATGCTTTGAGGAGGACAAAGTGCTCATGAATGCTCGAGGTGCTAGGTCTGCCAGAGCTCAGCAGGGTCCCTCAAAGCCCACGCTGGCCCCAGGCCCTGCTGATGCAATGCCCTGGCTGGTGTCCATGTCCAGGCCTGAGAACTGTGCCTGCTGCTTGATCACAGTGCTGGATTTAGCTTTGCCAGGGGTGTTCACTGCTCTTTGTCACAGAGCCATCCCTGAGAGGGTTGAAGGAGACATGTGACTTTGGGCTCTGCTCTGTACGGCTGCTCCTCAGGAGGTCCTGACTTGGTGCACCAGGCCAGCGTCTGACGCAAAGCCTGAGTTGGCACCTCCAGGCCCAGCCTTGGCACCAAGAAGCCCGGTATCTGCCCTAAGCTGCTTATTGCAGCAGCAAGGGAGCCAGACGCCCTCTTTGGGCTCTGGTGGGCTGGAGGGGCCCCTGCTCCACCAACTTCCCAACCTCACAGCCACTTCCGCTGTCGAGAGCTGGTGACCCCTCCCTCAAGAGGAATGCAGAGGAGACTCTGGAACAATTAGCAGAACCAGCTTTGGAGGAGAGCTCTACAAAGAGCCCAAGACCAAACCCTTGAACTCCTATGGCTTCCTGTTTACCCAGTGATTTAGATATGATTAAACTAATGGAGACATAATATCCTCCACTGGCTGGCCAAGAGCCTGTCACTCCCTGGAATGGTGTGACAAGGAAATGGCCCTGTGAAGCCTGGTGGCTGGTTCCAGACAAAGACCTCATTCTGCGTCTCTGGCGTCTCTGGCGCTGCCTCCGCCCTGGACCATGCTGCTGCCAGGGCCTAGAGGCCTGTTGGGGGCTGGGGCGGGGAGCCAGGGGCCAGGGTAGAACTTGCACGATTCCCTAAATCTTAAGTCCTCCATTTGCTTCCTGAGCGGAGGAGGCCTTCCCCGTGGAAACCGCGATAGACGCACAGCTTGCTTTTCTTCCTTATCAGTATTCAAACTGATTGTCTGAGAACCAGAAAGTGTCTTTGTTTCATTCTGCTTTGGGGAATGCCGAGACGCAGAGAAAGCACCCCACCCCGCCCCGAGACTCTTTGCCAAGTAACAGGCCCTCCTAAGACTCAACGAGAGGCCTAGACAATGCAGCACGTGTGTGGCTCCATTTTGTGCTTCATCGGGGGTCAAGTACCTGAGCACCCCTCTTTGGGTCTCAGGAATTGAACACAGGCTGCAGGACATGTGAGAAATTTTCTGATTAGGTGAGAAAGCCAGCAAAGCCACTTCTGGCTATCAGACACAGAAAGAGAAGCAAATCCACGATCGCATGAGCTCCTGGTTGTGGGATGACTGTGGTTCTTCCCTCCATGATATTCAGAGCTTTGAGCTGTTTCACCTAACCTCTGTTTAGGTTTCTGTAAGCAGTGGGGAGAGGTTGGGTGACAAGGAACGGGAATACACTTTAACAACAGTGTTCCACAGACATGAACTGCCAGGCTCCGAAGAAGACAGCTTCTAGTGTTTCATGCTGTGTCCAAGTTGTCACGCACGTCACATACCTTGGCAAGACCTTCCATCCTCGTTGAGGGTAAAGCCAGGGTTGCATGTACAGGAATAGGATCCAGGAACATTCGCACAGAGCTGCTGGCAGTAACCATAGCGACATTCATCAATGTCTAGAAACAGAAACGCAAGCAAGGTAAGACAGGTTCTTCTCACAGAGGCCCCTCTCCCAGCAATGCATCATTGCCAGCTCTCCTGGAGAGGGACCACAAGGGGAAGCAAGGGGACCTGATGCTAAGACAGTCTCGACTGGATTACAAGCCTCCATTTCCCTACAGTCTTCCACCTCCCCAAATCATCCTAGTCCCGTGAACACCTGAACCTACCCTGAAAGCGGTAGAAGAAAATTTCTGCTTTGAGTGGAATATTGGGCAAGAATACCTGTTGGGGTTTACCCAACTCTAAGACTGAACTAAGACTCATGCAACATTAAGATTCAACTCTGAGATTCCAATATGAACCTTTCACTATCTGGACAAGTTAGCCTAACGTGTAAGAAGAATCCACAGCATTGCTCCAATAGATTCGTTGCCAAAACCATTAACAATGACCCATGTCCTCCTGTCAGGAGCAGGAGCCAGTGCAGACCAGAACAAGCTGGGTAGTGCTAGAGTGAGACCTATGAATCCAGCAACACAAAGATGCTGGAATTCACTTTGGCTTTCTCCTCCTTGAACCAGGCAAACATAAAACTCTGAATAAACACACCTCTTCCAAGCCACAGCTGACCTTTCCAGGGAAAGCTGCAGCGCTGTGGTGAATGGATCCTTTCAGCAGAGCTGGGCACTATGACCTCTGTAACATGCACCAACCTACAGGGAGCCTGATGTCATTGGGAAAGCACTTTGCAACCTCCCAGGTTGATGGGACAATGGCCGTAAGACAGGGTGTCTTGGATAGAATCACTAACCTTCAGAAGGAGGCATGTCTCACCTATACAGACTCCTTCTGGGACTAGCTGATCTGATTGGAGTGGTGACTGGTCCTTATATCATCCCCACATCCCTCTTAGCTGACCATATTCCCTCTATGGTACCCCAGTTCCTTTGAAGCCAGTGTCCACCTGGGCTCTGGTAGTCTGCTCAGAACCTCAGACCCAGTGCCTAGTTGCTACTACCTACTGCCAAGAAGGACTCCAGCCCCCAGCCCATCTCAATGCCTTGCCTATTTTTCAGCCCTCATCAGAGCCTGTGCCCTGCTTGTGACTTTGTTGTATCTCTGAGTCCCAGCTACTTCTCACCTGGCCCACCCCACTGCCCCCTGAGTGCCTCACAGTTCTTGTTTGGAAAGCCCATCGGTTTGTATGGCTGCTGGTCCTAACCTCTTCCCAGGGTAGTTGGGCCTATCACCAAGGTCCGGGGAGGTAGCAGAGACCCAGGGGTACTAAGAGGAAAAACAGCCCCCACTGAAGCCAAGCCAAAGGTGCATGGAAGGAGTGGCAGGCGTCTGTAGAACTTGCATTTTCAAAGAGAAGAGTTTGGCCAAGGGAAATCATGAGTCCTGCAAGACAGCTAGGAAAGTCTTCACATCAGATGTCCAGAGAGAGTGGGCTGCAACCGGTGGCCTCACCCCAGACCTCCAGGAGCATCCCTCCAAATTCCTGCTCTGTGGAAGAGAACAACCCTCCCAGGGAAAGGAATGTCCCAGTTGCTGGCACCTTTCAGACCAGAGGAGTTTCTGGCCCTAAGGTCTCTATAACAGGGCCTATGTGTTGGGTTCTCCCAACACACCTTATGGTGGAGAAAAAAAAATTGGCCTGAGAAGCAGGAGACTTAGATATTAAACCTAACTCACTTTAACTTTGTCCAAAATGTTCCTCCTCTTTGAGTCTGTCTCCAACTCCATAAAAGTTGGATGACATAATAACTAACATCCCTTCCAGCTCTGAAATTCTACATATTAAGTTCCTGTACAAATAACTCCTCTCACTGATCTACTTTATGTTCAGATCAGTAGCATCAAATTTTCCACTGGTGCAGAGGTTGATTTAGATGCATGGGGACTGTCACATTGATGAATGTCCACATGCACCAGCTCTCCCGTGCATGCCTGAAAAGAAAAGCACTCAAGGTCTAGGCTGGTTCATCAGGCCTCCCGGATGCTTCAGACGGGTCGTGAGAGCTGACCCTACCACAGCCTCCGTCAAGAGAGACTTGGAAAGCAGCACTTCCTTTCCCTTCTTGCTTTTTTCTTCCATGATGTTGTCTGGATGTGTTTCTCAGCCCCTCCAGGACTGACTTTCAGGCAACAGAATAATGTCTTAGAGAATTGAAACTGGCAGGACTTTTCTAGGAAAAGGCAACATAGAAATCACACCCTAGAAGAAGAAATTGAAGTGACAGCAATTGCTATGGACTCCTTCACTTGGCTCAAGGCAGAGCTCGAAGGGAGGAAAGGAAAACAGCCCTCCAATAAAAATAAATACAAGGATCATATAGCAGATGCCAGTGGGATGAGGAACAAAATTCCCCATCAGTGATAACTCCTTCAGAGTAGAAAGATACCACAGCTGGTGGGGTGGGCATGGGGGGGTGGCAGTGACAGGGTGTTGGGAGGCGATGTCTGATCAGAATCCACAGATCATCTGAGAGTTGGAACGTTTGTGTAACTCAGGAAAAGTATTCCCTTGGCTGGGTATTATTTCTAACTAGGGCAGAATAACGTACTCCTATCATTTCCTGACTTAGATATAAACTTCCTGAAGGCAGGAAGTAGGGCTTGGTAAAATCCAACTTGAGCCCTTAAAATGTATCAAAATCCATAATAAGAATCTGGGCACAGTGGCGCACCTGGGTAGACCCAGCTACTCAGAGGCTGAGGTGGGAGGACCACTGGAGCCAGGAGTTTAAGACCGGCAGGGTCTTCCAACCTGCTTCCAACAAAAGAAAAAAAAGAAAAAAAACTATACAAATGACATGGGGATGATGGTGACAAATGACTTCAAAGGGCAGTGAGGGCTGGGGATGGCTCAGTGGTGGAGCACTCGTCTGGCACATGCAAGGCCCTGGGTTGAATTCCCAGCACTAGAAACAAAATAAAGCAAAAAATTTTTTAAAAAAGGACAAAGGGATGCCGATGCATAGCAACTCAAAAGCCTTCTACCTCCCACTCAAAGAAAGGCTCACATCCCTTAGGACTCCCACTATGCCACATCTCATGGGATCCTTGGTGATCAGCAACTTCCGGCTTCCCTGTGTGCCCCAGCGAGCTGTTACCTAAGCACTGTCCCTCCAGCAGCCAGTAGCCGTCCGTGCAGGAGCAGGTGTACCCTCCCTCCGTGTTGATGCAGATCTGCGTCGGGTTGCACTGGTGGGAGTCTGTCGCACACTCATCCACATCTGCAACACAGAAGCATCCCAAACATGTCACCTATACCTTTCTGTGAGCCCTGGTGCTCCCCAGAGGAGCCAGGGGCTTGTTGGTTGAGGACAGAAGGCGGTAGATAATGCTGCACCCAAGGAGACGGAAGCACCTCCCTGAACAGCCACCTTTAGGAGACACTGGTCTCTGGTTAAAGGGGCAGAGCTAGTCTCCGTTCACCAGAAGTCCACAGAGTAAATGGTGAGAAAGTGGCCAGGAAGAGAGCACATAACCTCAGGCCTGCTTCCGTCAACATAGGCCATCACTCTGAAGAGACGCCACTGGGACCACAGCCAGGGCTTGGTTTAGAAAGGCACTTGGTATTAAGCTTATGCCTTCACACAGAGCAGGGGTCTGTTGTGTACCCACTGTGTGCAGGACTCTGAGAATCACCACTGTGAATAGAACAGAAGTTAAGTCAATGTTTTCTGCCAACAGGACCTGCTAGTCCAGTTCCTGGATCATATTCGTCCCAGGAAAGCCTTTGGGACTCCTGTCCCTTCCTGAAGCTTCACAGAGCCCTGCAGCTCCCCACCACCCCAGAGCTCCCAGGCTGGCTGGAGTGAAGATGCTGTGCCAGTTTGGTCCCTGAGGGATACAGCTGTATTCAAGTTCATCTCTCCTGAGGTGTCTGGGGTGTCTGGCGCAGGGTCTGAGCTCACCACTGCGGGTTTGAACTGAAACACCCTCCTCCCTCCCTTTCTCCCTGCTTTGCACCTGAGTGGAGAGCACCCCGGATCCTAAGATGGGACCTCTGGATGCCACGTGCTCACTTTGACCTAAAGTGGAGACTTCACCAAAGGTTCATGCATTGACTCACTCCACACAGTTCCACCGGGGGCCTGGATCCGCCTGGCCCAGCTCCAACGCTTTTCCACATTGTCAGTCCTGCGCTCACCCACCTGCGCCTCCCTGTCACCCTTCATTACTGGAGCAGGGTCTGCTCATCTATGCCTTCTTCCACGTCCTCCGAATGTGCCATTGGGAGGAACATGAAAGGCTGAAGTTGACCGTGAGCTGTGCCCGACACCTTGTTTGTTACTGTATTTTTTTCCCTCAGGGGGTCAGTAGGCTCATGACCCCCTTTTACAGATGAGAAAACTGAGCTGAGAGAGCTAATAGGCTCCAAGCCAAGGGCTGAGCTCAGGCCTCTCTGCCTGTCTGACTCCAAGTCCACTCTGTGCTGGGATGACAGAGGGACCGCACAGGTTCAGAAGGAGGCTGGCAGAGCACACGCAGCAGAGAGGGTCAAACTTTTGCTGCCTTTACCCCACGCCAACTCACAGATCATTGGCCTGCTGACACTGCAGATTACAGACTTGAACCCCCGCCACTTGTGTGACTTCTTCATGCTCTGCTCTAGTCACAACTAGGTGGACATCTGACCAGGTAGGCAATAGTCTCTTGGAGTCAAGTGATGCCCCATCCATCACCTGATACAACAATTCAACATTAATGGCACCAGTCAATGCCCACCCCACCCCAAGGTGACCAGTGTCTGGGCCCCAGGTGGAGCCAGCCTTCTCTCCTCTAAACACGGTCAGCCTCCAAGAACCTATGCCACCCTCATGCGCTGACTACGGGCAGACTTGAGGCCAAGCTCCAGTGAGTGCTCGGCTGTGGGAACTAACGCCCCGGTCCTTCGCATCCCTTCCAGCTCGGATCTGCCCACCAAGCCAAGCCTCCCAGGGGACCCTGTGAATAATACTTGGCCATGGGCCGTTCCTGCCCCAATCTATATCGAAGCCTATGACAATAAATAATGCCACTATCGGCTAGTGCATATTTACATTTTCCCGGCAGGGAGTGATGGATGGCGATTGTACCCTGAGAACAACATTGCCTTAGGAATTCCTGCTCTTTTTCCTGCCTTGAAGGGAATGAAGGGTGAGGGAGACCGAGGAACTGTTGGAGAGAGGAGATGACAGCAAGTTCCCAAGTCTCTGAGTTTGCGTAGCTTAAGGCACTCACAACACACCACAGAAACCGAGTACGTGTAAGTGGGTCAGACTGAGCTCAGGAGGGCCCATGTGTGTACACACACACACGCACACACGCACATGCACACGCCCAAACCCACGCAAAGTATTCAGGCCTAGAAACGAAATCTCCAAGGTTCTCTTTTTCAAACACTCTCCTCCCTCTTTCCTGAACTACAGAATTAACTCCATTATACCTCCGTTCTGTCAATGTGCATGTAAAAAAAATTCTTAATTGTCATTACTCATTTATACTGAATTGCCAATATAAGATATATTTGGGGAACTCAACAAGTCCTGGGAACCTTTTGAATTCGTATCCTCAAAGCACAGCTGGCCTAACACCAGGTCCATGGGAAGTGTTCAGTTAGTTATTGAATGAACGACCAAGATCACCAAAGCCCCCGACAGCCTCTTCCCAGCCAACGAGCTACCAATGTGCACTTTAAAAGCAACCACTACCCCAAACCACTGTCAGCTCCCACACCTGATGGAGCTCAAACTGGCCATGTCCACACTGTGGGTGTCCACACAGGGCTGAAGGATGCCTCATGCATTCCAGCTCTCAGCTGAATTGCTTACATTAAATACATTTGACTTAAATAACAGAAGGAAAATACATTGACCCACTCCAAGGACATTCTTTGGCAGAGCCTCCTTTTCTGCATCAGTGGAAAAGTATAAGTTATGGTAACCTGAGCAAGTGTCATTATCCTCACGTGCAAACTGCGTCTGTTATTTCCTTTCCTGTGTAACAGCAAGAGTCCCCCAAGAGAGAGGAAAGCTGGGTGCATTCAGTCATTTATCTATTCGTTCACTCATTCATTCTTTATGCTCTACAGGGGCTGCACGTGTATCCTTCCAAACCTCCAGGCCATCTGGGAGAGCTGACATCAAGCAGAGTTCCTCCTGCTGGGACTTCATGGAGTGTCCTTCTGGGCCCCAGCAGCTGCCTGGACACTTGGGAGATTTTCTCACAGCACCCATGGATTGTTTCTCCCCAGGTGAGGCAATGTCTGTCTGCTGTCCAGGTGACTAGCCCCCTCACAACTTGAGGGAAGTGCTCACTGAATTTTCCAGAATGTGGAAAAACCCAGTGCTGTCCTAGAGGAAGTTAGTTCTGCTGACCGTGAGGCTCTATCTGCACCGTCACTCCTTCCCTCAGATGTCCCCAGAATGGCCTTTTCAATCCCAAACCACTACTCTCTTGAAAATCACGGAGTCCAGTTCACATCCTCTCCCTGATGACTTTCCATGAGGCCACAGGCAGAGGTGGGTTCCTAGGCCCAGGACAGTGAGCCACATTGAGGGACACTCATTTAAAATCTCATCCCACTAGCTAGGCCTCATGTCCCCAGCCACACAGCAAACTTCATGTGGGCAGGTGTGCTGAGGAGGTGTGAAGGATGTCCTTTGAGCAGATGTGCTAACTCAATAGAGGATTGTGTGTCATCCAAGTCTAGTTTGCATGTCATAGAGGAACCAGGTGGAACAACTGGCCTTGAGACATCACAGTACACCTACCCAGCAATCCTGGGGACAAGAAAACAATCTTCCTTCCATTCCTACTCAAGAGGCAGCACAAGAAGGGGCCACAGCCCACCAGCCACTGGAAGTTCTAGCCCCTGGAGCAGGTCTGCAGCCGAAGCCAGGGCTGATTGGCAAACCTCCATCAGAATCAGAAGTTCTCCAATGAGAACTGTGCTATTATTATTGCCATTTTATGCCTTCTCCATTTTATGCACCCACATTTCCGTCCCATGTAAATTGACTTCAAGTATGATCTTAGTGTTAACTCTCAATTACCTAAAAATCTCCATAGGTAGACACAGCAGATTTAATATACTGCCACTAATGGACATTAATATGTTTGAATACCAGTGACATGCATAGGCATGCCAGCTGTTTATTATATTTGAAGGTATATATCATATTTAAATGCAATTCCATTTCAGCATTTATTCCTGAGTGTTAAAGAGAGAAGGCTTAGACTGGTTTCATAACAAATCCTAAATGAAATAAAATGTTCTTTTTAAAACTCGTACTAAACACGAATGGCTCCCTGTGGCCAGTAATGAGAACGGTTTCTAGGCCACCTCCTGTGCCACAGTTTAAGAGGAAAAAAAGCCATAGGGATGAGACCTCCCCAGAAAAGGCCACAGGAGGAAAAGAATAAGAAATTTGGGAGCAGACGGCACTGGGTGTGAATCCGGATTCCCTACCTGACGTGGAACAAATTCCTTAATCTCTGGAATCCTTAAGTGTTCTGCCAAATAGGGCTAATGCTACCTGCCTCCCAGGCTGGTATGAAAGCTGGTAAATTGCCATGTGCAAGAGTCCCATCACTGCTGCCAGGCACATGGTAGGTGCCTAGGAAATATTAGTTTCTTCCCTAGTGAGTTTTTGTTCCCAGCAGCTGTGGAAGAAAGGAGAAGCTTGGCTTCTGCCTCCTGCAGGCTCTGTTCCAGAATTTACCAAAGAAACCAAGACCCCAGCACCAGGGCTTGGTGGGTGTACGGCATGGTTGGTTCTGTGGTTCTGCCACAGCCAAAGCCAGAGGCTTCTCTCACTTAAGGCCCAGCCACAAGGTGGGAGATTAGGATGAGAAGTAAAAAAAGACAAAGACAGGTTCCAGCCTTGAAAGGGGGTCTCACTTTCCACCTGTGAGCTCTGGCCTCTATGCGCTCCCCTGTGATTCTAGAATTATCAGCATCCGAAGACATAAAAGTATGAGTGTCTGACCGAATTCCACAGCCCTGTGTCCGACATGCATACAATTTCTGATCCTGCCCTTTTTTTTGCACTTGCATGTGCCAACTGCGCCAAGGAGCAAGTGCTGACTGGGGGAGGCCAGTCTCTAACCTCGGCCGAATGTCTCCATTCTTGTGTGAGAACAGTCACAGTTCAATGGAGAACATTCTCACTTGGTGATACCAGGAGAAGCTGTCCAAAAGCCCTAGGAAAACGATACCTTTCCAAAGCCTCCACTCTTCCTTTTTTGGACATGGCAAGAATAATTTCCTTGGTAGTAAATTTTTACCCAGTGAAACAACATGTTTTCCCGGCCTGTTTTTGTTCCCACCTTGCTCAAGCTAATGGGGCTTGATAAGAAAGAAGAAAATAACAATGGCACTTTCCTTGCCTCCAAGCGAAGCCAGGTGCCATTCAGCTGCTGGGCTGGGTTGGTGCCATTTTTCAGCCAGGCAAGCCCAGCCAAGGCAAGGAGCTACACAGAGCCTACTTCCCAAACACCTGCTTAATTAAAGACCTCAGCGTTGGAGAGCTTGCTTGTTGAATTCCTAGGACATCTGCACTCCATGTGTCTTGTGGTCTTGGGTGATCATTAGCAATCAGATTTGTGTGTGTGTGTGTTCACAGGGCTTGATATTAAGCATGGGATACCAAAGCTTGCTCATTTTGTGCCTTTAATTAGGCAACAAATATGTGGCCCATTTTCCAAACAAACAAACAAAAAAATTCTTCCCTCTTGGATGAAACCAGCTGGAATCCAGGATCCAACCTCTCCGTGGATTATCTATCTATAAAGTGAGAGCTTGGAGGGAAGTTCTGAAAGACTGGTTAGCTCTGATCTTCTACAGAGACAAACTGCAAATAATGAGAATCACATTGTCTGGTTCTTGGGTAATTACTTTCATCCACAAAGTGCTTAGTAAACATCAGCAACTCTAGCTGCTTTCAAACTGGGCAGCGACTTGGCCAAGCCCAGGCATTCAACCCTTGCCAGGGCATGAAAGGCTGCCGCAGTGGGGGAGGGGCAAGCACATGTCTCTTCTTGAACATCATGCATCAAGATGTCCTGAGAGCAAGGGGACAAGACTGGGGACTGGCAACCCAGACATTTTTGTCGTTGTTGTTGTTTTGAGGGACGTAAGACTTAGGCCATTATTGTTACTGTAAAGCACACAGACATGGAGATCAAATTAGATTTCCATTTCCTGAAACTATTGCTGTTTGTCCATCAACAGAGAACATTTTTGAATCGATGTGAGCCAGTGATTTTCAAACCTAGCAACCAAACAGAATCATTTGACTGTATCAGAATGCCTGGGGTTGAGGCTTGGCAAACTATATTATTTTAAAGTTACCTAAATGAATCCCATGCGAAACCATCTCTGGAACCCACTACTAGACCAACTTTAAAGTACACATGAATCAGTGAGAATTTTGTTAAAATACAGATTCTCCTTCGGTGGTTTTGCATTTCTGATAATCCCCTGAGTGATTCCTGGGGCCCAGGCTGCTGACCTACAGACCACACTTCATGGAATGTGCTAGACTCTTCTGAGGGATGTTTGGCTCTGTATCCATGTAACTTGCTTAGAGTTTCAGAAGGTATTCAAGAGAGTCCAGGAGGGAATTTAAGTGTTTAAAAATATTAAGCAGCAATTCCTAACCAGATTCTTCCCTCTGTAAGATAAAGCCTGCTGGCTACAGTAGTACAGTCAGCCTCCATATCCACAGGCTCCACATCCATGGATTCAACCGCCAGCAGACCCATCCTCAATATACTCAGACCTTTTTCCTTGTGACCATTCCCTAAATAACACAGCATGGCGACTATTTACATAGCGTTCACGTTGCATTCGGTTTTATAGGTCATCTAGAGATGGTTTTAAAGTATATAGGATGATGCACAGAGGTTATATACCGATAATACACCATTTTATATAAGAGAAGAGCATCAGAGGACAGAGCCTAGTGTAGTCTAACCTGAACAGCATGCCCCTGTGGCATTTGACCACATCATGCCGTAGTTGGGTGCCAACCGCAATGCCTTGGCCTAGGACATCATGTGCCTCCCCAAGACCCTCCTTCCCTTTCATTCACTGGTAACGTTGAGGTTTCCACCAGTAAACTTAATTCCCTGGCTTTTAAGTAAGTTCTTAGGAATACTGCCCCCAAAGTGGAGACCATAAGTACAAGATTCCAACAAGGAGGGACAAAGTCTTTCCTCCATTTCAAAGCACCATTGTTAATGGTGTCCTTGTGAACACAGTTCGTGGGTATGGAGGCTCTGGAATCCCAGCACCTACACATCTAACTCTGCCCTCGTTCCCTGGAGCCTATTCCTCACCCACACCCTGACACCTAAGTCTGCTGTCATCCTCAGCGTTGGGCTAGGGTGTGGCTCAGAGGCACAGTGCTAGCGTTGCACTCTGGGTTCCATCCCCAGCACTGCACACACACAGAAGCTCTCCCAGAGTCATAGCCCGTGCTCTCCTCGTTCCCACCTGCCCAATCCCCACAGCAGCTCCCTGCTCCCAACACTTTGCCTCAGTTCCTTGTGCCACTGTTTTCTCGTATCCAGAGCCACAAACCTCAGGCATCCTTCAGTCTCCCCCTCACTTCCTGCTCTATAACGGCCCGGGCCAGGTAACCTGCCTTCTGAAAATCTTGCAAATCCCCTTCTTTTTATTTATTTATTGATTGATTCTACTTAGGTATACATGATAGCAGAGTGCATTTTGATTCATTGTACACAGATGGAGCACAACTTTTCATTTCTCTGGTTGTACGTGATGTAGAATCACATCATATATGCAGTCATACATGAAGCTAGGGCAGTGATGTCCATCTTACCTCTATAGTGAAAACTACAGGACACTAAAGAAAGAAATTGTACAAAACCTTAGAAGATGGAAATATCTCCCGTGTTCTTGGATAGGCAGAATCAATATTGTCAAAATGGCCATACTACCCAAAGCACTATATAGATTCAGTGCAATTCCAATTGAAATTCCAATGTCATTCCTTGTAGAAATAGAAAAGGCAATCATGAAATTCATTTGGAAGAATAAGAGACCCAGAATAGTCAAAGCAATCCTCAGCAAGAAGAGTGAAGCAGGAGGCTCACAATACCAGGCTTTAAACTATAATACAAAGCTATAGTAACAAAAATAGCATGGTACGGGCACCAAAATAGACATGTAGACCAATGGTACAGAATAGAAGACACAGAGACAAACCCACATAAATACAGTTATCTTATACTAGACAAAGGTGCCAAACAAGTACATTGGAGAAAAGATAGCCTCTTCAACAAATGATGATGGGAAAACTGGAAATCCATATGCAGCAAAATCCCCTTCTTTCTTTTCATCTACTATCCCAAAGACTCTGGGGCCTCCCTATCTGTGCTCCAAATGATTATGATAATTCCAGAATCTCTCTTCAGCCTGCAGTCCCTCCCTGCTGAAAGTATGCAAAACACACCCTCCAGAACCATCCAGAACACAGAAATGGCCCCATAGCTCTGCTACTCAAAACCTTCTATTCCTCCTTAGAAAACTCAGGGCGTTTGTTTTGCACTTGGGCACAGAGGCACAGCCAGCCTGCTCTTCTACTCAACCACGCATGAAGCGCCTCCATGTCTGGTCGAATTGCACCATGGAATCATTTGCATGTGACTCTGTCGAAACTTTGACTACTACTTCTCCTTCTTTCTGGTCCCAGGGATTGAACCCAAGGGCACTTAACCTCTAATCCACACCCTCAGCCCCCCCCCCTTTTTTTTGAGACAGGGTCTTGCTATGTTGCTAAGGCTGGCTTTGAACTTGCAATCCTCCTACCTCAGCCTCCCAAGTTGCTGGGATTACAGGCTTGTGCCACCATGCTCAGCTGAATCTTGTGGTTTTGAAAGCTGGAAATGGGGTTTATCCCACTCATTTCCTCAGCACCTCACTGAGCCTGGTGCCTGAGGGAGTACCACAGTGAGTACTGTAGTGAGTACTGGAGTGGGTACTGGAGTGAGTACTGCAGTGGGTAGTGAACTGGGTACTGGACTGGGTACTGGACTGGGTACTGCAGTGAGTACTGCAGTGAGTACTGAAGTGAGTACTGGAGTACTAGAATGAGTATTGGACTGGGTACTGGAGTGAGTACTGTAGTGAGTACTGCAGTGGGTAGTGAACTGGGTACTGGACTGGGTACTGGACTGGGTACTGCAGTGAGTACTGCAGTGAGTACTGCAGTGAGTTCTAGTGAACACAAAGACGCTTCACTCTGAGACTTTCTGAAGGTGATAGGGAAAGTTCATTAATCACCGGACATCAGAAGAGACCAGTCCAGACACCCACCTCTACTATGGCTCACATCTCATTCCCACCGGAGAAGGCTGCCTGGTGGACATTTGTGGACGGTGCCAGTTCTGCAGAGCCCTGGGCTGTTCCCATACTAACCATGGCACCGGGCTGCCTTGACACTGTCCTCAACCTCTGAGGTTTTGACATGCACGTGTGTCTCAGTCTGCCTGGGCTGCTGTAACAGCACAGCAGGTCACCTACTCCACGGGCATTTATTTCTCACAGCTCTGGAAGCTGGAAGTCCAAGATCAGGGTGCCGGTAGGTCCAGGGTGTGGGGAGGGCCTTCGCGTGGTAGAGAGGGAGCTCAGGGTCTTTGCCCCCTTTTAGGGGCACCAATCTCATCACAAGGGCTTCACACTCGTGACCTCATCCAAACAGCGTCATTTCCCAAAGGTCCTACCTCTTAATCCCATCACAGTGGAATATAAATTGTGGGGGGCGGGATCAAGCATTCTTGGCACCCTGGTGCCCTGATGGAGTGTGTGGCCTCCTCTTGACATCCCAGACCAGAAAGAACTTTCTTCTCAGAAATCATATGAGAGGAACATCAGGGAAGAAAAAAGACAACTTCCCAGCCTGAAAATAGACACCAACAGGGTCTCGTAGGGCACAACCAGGGATCCAATCTACTTTTTCATCTGGGCCAAATCTGGCAGCCTGGCGCTGGCTGTGAGAACACCCAGCTGTACAAATTCTCCCCGAGGGCTTGATCAGGTAGTGAAACCCACAGGTGTGCTCTTCTCACGCTGGCTCAGAAGACCCTGCTGCCACTCTGGTTCCCTCGCGGTCTGGCATGCCATTGACTTGCTGCATAGCTTCCTCCTTACTGCCACCCCTGTGCTCCAGGAGCTGGAGGGTGAGTGGGGCAGACAGACACTGCACACACAAGAAGGCATGAGGACCCTGCAGAGACCACGGAGCAAGCAACGGGAATTGTCCCAAATCTGGGAACCGAGGGCAGATCCCATACACCCATCCCAGAAACCTGTGATCTCCAAAGACGAGGGTGGAAAAGTGACAGATGGCTCTTGCAATGCAATATGTTTCAAGAACTGGGATGGCAGGTTATAAAGAGAACACGTGCTACCCAGCGACCAACCCACTCTGCTGGTCTCCTCTCCTGTCCCCGTCCCTCCACCCTGGTGTGGTGGGGAGGGCACAAGGCCCCCTGTACTTCCTCTCTAGTGTATCAGAGCGCAGCTGTCCACGCCATGACCTGAGAGGGGACACCTGTGGGAAGGACGCAGGGGCAGCTACATGTCCCAAGACTCTAGAAGTGAGAGCTACACCCACACACTGCCCAGGGCCGAACCAACCACACCCTGCTTCCCACACCCTTTGCCCTTGGTAAGAGTTGGCATATATCCCTTGAACCTAAAATAAATATTTGAACCCAGTAAACACTTTCCAGGATTGCGTATTTGCCCGGCAGGTGGAATGGGGGCTGAGTCTTCCACCCAGCTCTCTGGGGTCAACAGCAGGCTCCCAGAGTCCCTAGCGTAGAAGGCACTGCTTGGGAGGCCCGCCACCTGGCAAACTGGCCAGACCACTCCAGCCTCCCTTCCGCAGGAAGGGCCCAGGGCCCGAAGCTCAATGCCAACAGTGCATGTGTTCAGGATTCATCCGTGGCTGACAGTGTCATAGGTTCTAGGAACACAAAGATGGATGAACGTCACATGGGCCCTAGCTGTCGCAGTCTCCTAGAGAACACACAAGGATCAGCTGAGCCTCAGGCAACATGGTGACATGTGGGGAGGTAAGTGGGGCATCCCCAGGAGGAGCAGGCTTCCTGGAGTAGAAGACATTTGGGTGATCTGGAAGGATTATGTGGCATAATCATCCAATATCCATTCACTCAACCAAAGTCTGAATTTTTTTAGCTTTCCTTACAGTGAAGTGTGGCTATAGGACTAAATTAGGCTTATGAGAAGTAAGTAAAAGCAATGCATACATTTGGGTATGAGTGTGTCCTCTGCTTATCCCTTCTCTCCTCCCTCTGACTGGGATGCAGATGTAAGAGCTGGAGCAGCCACATTGGATGCAGAGATGAAAGCTACACATTGAGACACCCAACTAGCCCTGAACCACTTGCCTCTAGTCTGTAGCATGAAAAAGAATTCAAACTCTCTCTTACCTAAACAATGTATTGAAGGTCTCTTTGTTATAGCAGCTGCATGTCCTAATACAAATGAGCAGGAGTTAGCCAAAAGAAGAAGGTGGGGAACAGCAAAGACGCAGATGCCTAGGGACACAGCATATTCAGAGCTAAGAGCAGTTTAAGCTGAGCAGTTTGCACAAGGGTCTCCTGGGGTGAGCAAGCAAGGCTGGGGGGCTGGGTGGGAGCATTGGTAAAGGCATAGTGTACCAGGCTGAGGAGGCAGGAGGACGGGAAGGGACAAGAGGAGAGAGGAAGAGACAAAAACGCAGCCGTCCTCTCCTGCATGTGGGAACTGGTGCTGATTCAGTTTTAGGAATCGCTTTCCTCACTGAGACTCCCACAGAATCCTGTCTCTTCACATTTCTGTTTCCCAGGTGGTTCCATGCACAGGCAAGGTGCAGAACCATTGGACCAGATACTGTCTTCTAATTCTTCCCAGCTGTAGAACTCACCCATCTGCAGCACCTCCTACTCCGGCACATGGTTATTGACTTGTCTCTGGGCAGGGCTCTGGGTGGCCCAGGTGTGAGGGTCAAGAGCAGACTGGGCTCAAGAAGTCTTGAGTTGGTGTCCTGACCCATCCAGACTGACTTGCAGGCTGGGCTCCAGGAAGTCCTCCAACCAAGGGAGGGAGGCATCCTGGAAGCCTCCTGAAGGTCTTTCAGGAACATGGAGTGGATGCTGTTCAGCATTTGACTGTGCCAGCTCCTGCTGGCAAGTGTGAAGGATCAGGATGGGAATGACAATGAGCCCTGGGTCTGACACTGAGGAGCTTGCTGATGACCTGGTGACTGGCAGAAGGCAAGAGATGGGAGCCTGACCACAGTGGAGCTGGGAATGACAGGTGTGGCAGCAGTGATGTCACTGCAGATGATCACTTTCCAGAAGTCTGAGGCAGACAGAGAAGATGGAAGGGTGGTTGCCGGGGAAGCGCACTGGCCCAGCTGTTCTTAGTGTGCTTTTTTATTATTAGAATTTCCTCTATTTCTTTCTATTAATGCTTATCAAAAAAATCATTTATGGGCTGGGGTTGTGGCTCAGTGCGAGTGCTTGCTTTGCACGCATGAGGCACTGGGTTTAATCCTCAGCACCACATTAATAAAATACTGTGTCCATCTACAACTAAAAAAAAATTTTTGTTTTAAAGTATTTATTAAAAACCAATTGATGGAGCCAGGCGCGGTGGCGTACACCTGTAATCCCAGCACTTTGGGAGGCTGAGACAGGAGAATCACAAGTTCAAAGCCAGCCTCAGCAATGGTGAGGTGCTAAGCAACTCAGTGAGACCCTGTCTCTACATAAAACACAAAATAGGACTGGGGATGTGACTCAGTGGTTGAGTGCCCCTGAATTCAATCTCCAGTAACCCGCCACAAAAAAAAAAATAATTGATGGGGCTGGGGCTGAGGTTGTGGCTCAGTGGTAGAGCACTTTTGAGGCACTGGGTTCGATTGTCAGCACCACATAAAAATGAATAAATAAATAAAACAAAGTTATTTAAAAAACAATTGAAAATTATAAGTAGACACCTGATCCAACCCTTTAATGTCAAGGGTTAAATTTGGGGGGACTCACTTTATGGCAGTATTTTTTTTTAAATTATGGATGTCAAATTGTTCTGATTGAAGGGAACTCATCAAAACAAAACATTACCTGGGAAGCTATAGGATGAATATATCTCAGAAGCTCCCCCTCCCCACCCCTCCCCTCATTGGGAGGGGCCCAGGCATGGATTTTCATGTGCCGCCCACCTGAGAACTACTGATCTAGCCCAATGGTGTGCTAAGAATCTTCTTGGAGATTTGTTTTCCAAAAAAAAATAGAGTGCCTGACTCGGGAGGTCTAGGGAGAGTCCCAGGAATCAGCATTTTTAAGGCATCCCAGATGCTGCTGGTACCAATGTCACGCTTGCAGAAACATGGCTCTAGTCTCACCAGAGGACTGTGAGTAGCTTGAGGGTAGGAACCATGTTTTAGTTATCTTTGTAGCCCCCTACTGCAGGCTCAGTACCTGGCACAGAATATCCACTTAAAAACTAGTCACTCACCTAACAGCCATTAGGAGGGTTGCTATAAAAAAATCAAATCAAGGGGCTGAGGATGTGGTTCAGTGGTAGAGTGCTTGCCAAGCACATTGCGGGGGGCACTGGGTTCAATCCTCAGCACCACATAAAAATAAATAAATAAAATAAAGAGGGGCTGGGATTGTGGCTCAGCAGTAGCGCACTTGCCTCATATGCGTGAGGTGCTGGGTTCCATCCTCAGCACCACATTAAAAAATCAATAAATAAAATAAAGATATTGTGTCCATCTACAACTAAAAAAATTATTTAAAAAATCAATCAATTAATTGACACACACTGGGGAGGATGTGTAGAAATCAGAACCCATGTGCACTTTTGGTAGGAATGTAAAATGGTGCCACTGTGGAAAATAGTATGAGAGTTCCCCATAAAGTAAATGCCAGCAGGCTCCCTATCTGTGATTCAGGAGGCTGGTGGATGCCTGAAACCATGAATAGCACCAAACTCTTTGCATAGTATATTTTTTCCTATACATGTCTATGATAAAATTTAATTTATAAATTAGACACAGTAAGAGATTAACAGCAGTAATGAATAATCACATAGAACAATTAAAACAATATACTATAACAAGGGTTATGTGAATGTGGTATGTGTCTCTCAAAATATCTTATTGTACTTTGAACTTTCCACGTAAAGGAAGCATTTCATGGCTTCTCTGATATATCTCAACTGTCAGCATCACTACCCTCACACTTGGAGGACATTAATAGTACAGTCATGGTTACCTGAACACAAGTTCTGCAATACTTGTGACCGTTAGACTGATAACCAACGTGACTACTAGCTGAGTAACGTGCAGATAGCATATACAGTGGAGACACACTGGACAAAAGATGATTCTGTTTCTAGCCGAGACAGAGCAGGGCAAGTAAGTTTTCATCAAATGACTCAGAACAGTGTGCAATTTTTACTTCTGGAATTTTCTATTCAATATTTTCAGAGCATGGTTGACTATTACCTGAGACCATGGAAAGCAAAACCTCAGGTAAGGGAGGACTACTGTACAGAATTACCACATGATTGATCCAGCAATGATGCTTATGGACATATATACAAAATAATTGAAATCAAGGTCTTAAAGAGAGATTTGCACACCCATGTTCATAACAGAATATCCACAACAGCCAAGAGATGGGAGCCACCCACATCTCCATTAAGGAATAAATGGATTAACAAAATGTGGTCTACACATACAAGGAACAATTATTCAGCCTTAGGAAGAAAATTTTGATTTATGCTGCATCATAAATGAAGCCTGAGATAAGTGAGATAAGTTAGTTACAAAAAGACAAATACTGTACGATTCCACTCACATGAGGCATTTAAAGAAGCTAAACTCACAGAAAAAGAAAACAGGAAGAGGGAGAGGGAAGGGAAAGGGAGGAGATATTATTTTGTGAGTACAGACAGAAGTTGAGAGAGTACTGAAGAATCAGTACAACAGAGCTGCTGACTATTACACAACTGTCACTTAAGATGGTTAAGATGGGGACTCATAAATTTGGGGGGAGAGGTTTTTTTTTGGTACCAGGCATTGAACCCTGGGCCACTCAATCACTGAAATAAAATAGATTGAGCCCTATTTTTATTTTAATTTAGAGACAGGGGGTCTCACTGAGTTGTTGAGCACCTCACTTTTGCTGAGGCTGGCTTTGAACTCACGATCCTCCTGCCTCAGCCTCCCAAGCCACTAAGATTATAGGCATGCGCCACCACGTCCGGCCAAATTTGGGGTTTTATTACATCACTTGTTAAGTTATAATGCAATTTCCTGTATCTTCATTTGCTCCAGCTACTAGAATAAAAGCTCAGCACAGATTTTTTTCAAAAAAATGGTTAAGATGGAAAACTTTAGCCAGGTATGATAGCACATCCCTATGATCCCAGCAACTTGGAAGGCTGAGACAGGAGGATTGTGAGTTCAAAGCCAGCCTCAGCAAATTGGCAAGATACTTAGCAACTCAGCAAGACACTGTCTCTAAATTAAATACAAAAAAGGGCTGGGGATGTGGCTGGGGATGTGGTTAAGTACCCCTGGGTTCAATCCCCGGTATCAAAACAAAAAAGCAAACTTTTTGTCATGTATATTTTACCAGAGTTAAACAAACAAACAAGCAAAAAAACTTGTCACTGAACAAATATTCATATCTGTATTCTGTGTGTTTGCTGAGCACAGATCACATGCAAAACACTGTGCCGGGGGCTTCCAACCACGTGATTTCATTCAACCTTCAAACAACTTCAAGGAATGCCATTATTTCCTTTTTACAGGTAGGAAAACTGAGATCCCAAGTTTGTATCTTGACCATGGACACCCAGCTCACAAGTGGGAACTTAGGGTTTGAATTCCAGTCTGCTGACTTCAATGATACTATTCTTCCCTCTCTATTTTTGAGGGAGAGGAAGAAGACAAGCTCTTTCTGCAAACACAATCAGTCCATTTGCTCCCCAAGAAGGCTTAAAAGCCCGTGTCTATCAAATTCAAATCTGTCCTTTTCCAGCCAAGTCACATCCTGCCTTTACTAAGTGCTTTGGGTATCACCTCCTAAAGACCACCTACTGGCAGGCAGACCTGGCCGAGTGTCCAGCCAGCATCAAGAGCACTGGGTAAGACCCAGATGTGGGTGACACGCAATAGTTTGCTGTCTCCTGTAAGGGCATGGATATTTCATCTCAGATGGGATTCAAGTTGGGAAATCAAAACAAGGCTACTCTTAGACCACTGTCCTTTGTGGAAGGCTTTCCTCCATCCACGTGGCTGTCTGCTACAGGAAGCAGGAGGGTAAGGACAGTAGGAGGAGGCCCTGAACACAGGGGTCAGCACCCGCCCCAGGCTTCTAAAAGGCACACCAAGGATACAACGAGTTCCGCTCTCCTGCAGAACATGAGCTCCTCAGGACAAGGATCATAGTCCTTCTGCATGCCTGGTAGGGTACCTGACCCATATAGTCAATGAGATAACATGTAGCTGAGTGTTTACCAAGCAGGCCATGACACTCATCCTAACCATGACTAGCTGTGTGTGTCAAGGGCTTGCCTGGATGAATTAAGTTAGTGTGCCCAGGTTAACATAGTTATTGGTGGATCCAGGAAATGGAACCCAGCTTTGCAGCCCAGTCACCCACTTCCACCACAGTAAACCATGGGACTTAAGTGAACTAATACCCTTTCCTTAAACAGGCTAGAAAGACTGACAGAAGTTACTACCTGGAATCACATGTGACAACATGGGGGAACCTCGATGACATCATGCTAAGTGAAATAAGCCAGTCGCAAAAGACAATTGCTGTATGATTCCACTTATCTGAGGTCCCCAGCGTCATCAAATCCTTAGAGACAGAGCTCTACCAGGGGCTGGGATAGGAAGAAAAGGAGAGTTGTTATTTAATGGATATAAAATTTCACATTTGTAAAGTGAAAAAGTTCTGAGACCAGTTTCAGAACAACATCAAGGAACCTAACATGACTGAACTGTACGCGGAAATGTGGTTGAGATAGGGAATTTTATGTTATAGTTAACACAATAAAAAAGTTAATGTCTATGATTTACAGTCTGTAAGAGGAGAGCTGATGCCACTTTGAAAAGTATTTGGGAGCACAGTGAAGATCCACATTGAGATCCATTCCAAATTTTATAAACTATTCCTATTCAATGAGACAACCGACCTATGATCTAAAGCAAAACCTAGGAGGAAGAGGAGGGCAGCCACCTTGGGGCCTGAGGAGCTCAATTCTCCACCCACGCTGCCCACTCCTCTTTTGCAGCCCCTTCTCCACAAAGACCTTAAGAACTTAGTGTCAGTGAATGGGAGCAGACGCTCAGGGAGAAAAGGGACAGTGGGGAGAAAGGCGAAGGTAGGGATGGGAAGGGAGGGAAGCAGGGTGAAGAGTCTGGACTATAAGGTGGGGCAGCTCAAGGCCCTCGTTCAAGGTCAGCACAGGGAGGTGTGTGCATGGGCTTTGGGGGGCAGACCTGCTTCAAATCCAGTTGCCCCATTTTTTTAAGATATGTGAATTTTAAACAGGTTTTTATTTGTTTGTTAGCCCCTAGAAGAGTTATTTTCCTCATTTGTAAGTGGAATTAATGGTAATACTTAACTCAATGGGTTTGGGAGGATCACAAGTAAGCAAAGTCCTTAGCACAGCGCCAGACAAGGCTGGCCAAAGGGCTTCATTCCAAGAAGCAAGAGAAAGAGGACGAAGAGGGGAGGGAGAAGAAAGAAGAAAAGAAGAGAAGAAAGGATTGAAAGCCAGGTTTCTGTCCAGCGCAGCTCCACGGTGGCCCTCAGGAAAGTCTTCCCTATGTCCTCTCCTCTGAAAAATGGGGTCTTAGGATCCTTGCACCGGGGAAGGTTGACAAGTCTGAACCCTCCAAGGGCCAGGTGAATGCACTGCCCTCTGGATACACCGGCTGCCCCTCTCACCCAAGCAGGGTAAGGAGGCCCTCTGGAGGATGCGAGAGGAAAAGGTGTCCTTGTGGTTGGACAGCCCACAATGGGCTAAAGGGAGGGACGACCCTGTAGGGTTGACTGTGACATGTAGGGAAAACTTCGGAAGCAGGTGGTCCATGTGAAGGAGAGCTCCTCACCTGATGCCACTTTGAAAAGTATTTGGGAGCACAGTGAAGTCATCTTCTACTTTCTGGTCTGCCACCTGTCATGTATCCATCATAAGCACTGCTTTGCCACACGTTGTTTCCATAGACATTCTGTATTATGAGCATTCTTATACCATGTACATATTATGATATGAACATTGTTATAATACGGGAAGGTGGTTACACCATTTACATGTTGTTATAATATATAAACATTGCCATATTTTCTGAAATAAGGTTTGGCTTTTTTGGTTTTGGCAGTGCTGGAGATCCAACCCAGGGCCTCCTGCATGCTAACCAAGGGCTCCACCGCTAAGCTGCACAAGAATGCGCAAAGATTTCCCTATTGATCTCTTTCAATAGGCACCTTCCGAATGCACTTCTAGGCTTAGAACAAGACAGAGAAGCTAACTGCTCACTCTCTCTCCTTAAGATGCTGAAGCATTTGTTGCTTTAAAACAGAGAAAATGTCCTCACCAACACGAGGGTTGCTCACGTATTCATTCATTTAACCACTATGTACTGACTGGTTACAGAATGGCTTTGCATGTTTCATTCTTCTGTCTTCCAGTACCCTTATGAGTAGCATTCAGTCTACAATCTTTATCGGCCCATAAACTCCTAGGCAAGTCTAAGGTGTTAACTCTTTGTTTTTATAAATTATAAAAATGAGGTAGAGATGGTTAGTGTATGGAACAAAAATTGTGCTCCTAAAAGGTACATATCAAGAACTCAGCCAGTGGGCTGGGGTTGTGGCTCAGTGGTAGAGCGCTTGCCTGGTATGTGTGAGGCACTGGGTTTGATCCTCAGTACCATATATAAATAAATAAATAAAACAAAAGTTTAAAATTAAAAGGCCTGAGCAGGCGCAGTGGTGCACACCTGTAATCCCAGCCCTTTGGGAGATTGAGACAGGAGGATTGCAAGTTCAAAGCCAGCCTCAGCAACGGTGAGGTGCTAAGCAACTCAGTGAGACCCTGTCTCTACATAAAACACAAAATAGGGCTGGGGATGTGGCTCAGGGGTCGAGTACCCCTGAGTTCAATCCCTGGTACCAAAAAAAGAAAAGAACTCAACCAGCCACACCACTAACTAGTCCATGTCCGTCTTCCCATTTTTTATTTTTTTCCATAGCTTTATTGAAGTATAATAAAATGCACATATTTGAAGTGTGCAATTTGATCAGTTTTGACTTGTACATAACCAAAACAATCAATAAGTCTTCCCATTTTTAAAGTGGAAGTGCTGTGCCTGAGTTGTGTGGATTCAAAGAGATACACCCTAAATGTATCTGCAGAACATTTCCATCAGAGAAAAACTGACTTCCTCTGGGACACAATAAATCCGTGGGACACCGTTATCTAAATATTTCATCTTTGGAGGGGGATTTGAGGGCCTCGTGTTACCAGTTTTGCCACCCTCCCTCACCCCGACAGCATCTGCTTCCCAGGACAAAGGAGCAAGGAGTGATCGGCATAGGAGACAGTTTTGCAGGCTGTTATTTTCCTGGCACTTACTGACAAGGCTATTTTGGAATATAGTCTGGTTGGCAGGATTGGGCAACTTGAGTAGGAAGATAATTCCTCTAATGCCTGGTGAGCAGACATTGATTCATCTGTCCCTCATTATATTAGCAAATATTTACCAAATAACTTCTACTTTCTTGGCACAAATCATATTCCAAACATATTGCACAGAATCTGTATCACACAGACTGCATTCCCTGATGACAGCGCAATTAAGTTAGAATCAATACAAAAAGACAAAGAAAATCCCCATAAACGGCGTACACTTTAAGGACTCACCACTAAATAAATCCTGGACCATGAAAAGTAACTGCAATGGAATTTAGAAAGATTTTAGAATTTAATAGCAATGAAAATACTACACAGTCCTGTACTGAAATGACATTTTGGTCAATAACAAAGCACATACACAACAAGAGTCCCATAAGATTATGACAGAACTGAAAGACTCCTATGGCTTTGTATTTTTACTACACTTTTTTATGTTCAGGTGGATAAATACCTGCCATTGTATTACGGTTGCCCACAGTACTGAGTACAATAGCAAGCTGTATAGGTTTTCAGCCTGAGAGCAAGGCTATCCACGAGACCCAGATGTGCAGTAGGCTAGACCATCTAGCTTTGTGTCCATGCACTTCATGACATGTCACATTTCTCAGAACATAGCCTGTTGTTAGGTGACACAGCTGTATCCCCAAGCCTGTAGGACACACAGGGAAATACATACATTCTTAAATACTGATGAGGAACCATGAAAGGCTCAGAAAGTCAAGCATCTAGCCTGAGAAATTAGGAAAGGAGCAAAGAAATGCAACACTTAGAAAGAAGAAAATAAAAATAAGAGCAGAAATTAATGGAATAAAAAGCAAAAAAAGAGAGAGAGAAAGAGATAGAGGGGATCAGCAAAGACAAAAATCAGTTCTTTGAAAATGGTTAATAAAATGGATAGGACTTGACAATATTTTTTAAGAAGAATTTTAAAACATTAGGTATGAAAATAGCAATGAACTATAGACACAGCAGAGACTGAAAAGGTAATAGTAGAATGTTACAAAAAACATTCAAATAAACCGAAAAACTTGGACAAATTCTCAGAAAAACACCACTTTGCAAAGCTGACTTAAGAAGGAATAAAAAGTCCAAATAGTTCCATAACTGTAAGGAATTTATATTGGTAGCTAAAAATCTTTGCACTTATATATACAAACTCCCAGGCTTCTATGATCTTAAAGGTAAATTCTGTTTAACTTTACATGAATACATCTAGCCTTCCAGAGAATAGAAAACAAAGAATATCTCACGCTATGAGGCTGAGATAATACCAAAATCAACCATTCAAAAGAGGCATGGGAGAGTCCACTTTAATTTGTAGACATTGATGACAAAAGTACTAAGTAAAATATTGGGGCTGGGGTGGTGGCTCAGTGGTAGAGCATTTGCCTGGCATGCGTGAGGCACTGGGTTAGATTCTCAGCACCATATATAAATAAATAAAATAAAGGTCCAAGTAAAAAAAATTTTTTTTAAAAATAGCCAAATAAATCAGGCAATATGTTTTACACAAAATATGGTACATCATGACCAAGATTGTCAATCTAGGAATAAATATAAGGATAGATTAATAAGAAAATCTACCAATGTAATTCCTTACATAGTTTTTAATGCATATAATTATCTTAATATTTGCAAAAAAGAAAAAGCACTTGACAAAATTCAACACTCATTTGTGATCACAGAAAAAAAGGAAAAGAAAGAAAGAGAACTCAGCACAACACGTAACTCAGATACCTTTTTTTGGTACTGGGGATTGAACCCAGGAATGCTTAACAACTGAGCCACATCCCCACCCCGTTTTATGTTTTATTTTGAGACACAGTCTTGCTAAGTTGCTGAGGCTGGCTTTGAACTTGCAATCCTCCTCAGCCTCCCAAATTGTGGGATTACAGGCATGCACCACTGCGCCTGGCAGCCAACTCATTTTTTTTAACCTTTATTTATTTATATGCAGTGCTGCAAATTGGACCCAGTGCCTCACACATGCTAGGCAAGTGCTCTACCACTGAGCCACAAACCTAGTCCCACAACTCATTTTTGATGAGACATTAACCACAGTTCTTTTACTATCAGGAAAAAGACAAGGATTCCCACTGTCATCACCAATATTTGACATTACTTCAAAGATCCTAGCCAGTGCAGAAAAACATGAAAAATAAATATGAAGCAGAAGAATAAGAAAAGAAGAGGAGAAAGAGGGTAGAAGAGAGGGTGGGTTTAATCAGTGCAGAGCATGTGTGTGGAAATGCAGTGAAGCCCGTAACTTTGTATGATTAATATGCGTTAGTAAAATGAGAAGAAATAGACAAAACTTACTATTCACAGATAATGTGACTGTCAGAATAACCCAAGAGATTATACAAAGTATTGAAAACAATAAGATAATTCCACAAGCCATCTGGGTGTAAGATCAATATGCAAACATAAATTGCATTTCTATACATTAGCAACAAAGAGAACACTGGAGTTCTAACAATACTGTTAATAAAGCAAAAGAAAAAATCTAGACCTTAAGAATGAATATAGACAAAGATGTGCAAACATTGTTTGGATAAAATGGTAAAATCTTATTGAAAGATATTAAACAAGGTCTTCAAAGGGGAAGAGATTGAAGTTCAAGGATATACAGAGCCAATAAGATGAAGATGTCAGTTCTAGCCAAATTTACCTAAAAATTCAATGCAATCACAACCAAAATATCAACAGGGTTTTTTAAGGTCCTTAACCTGAGATTAGTTAAGATATTCTTTAAGAAAGTAAGACCTGTCCTATCAGATAATAAGATTAATTCTAAAGCTCTAACACTGGGAAGAGAATAAACAGAACACAGCTGCAAACACTTGATGGGAAGATAGGGGGCACTGCAGAGCGATGCGGAAAGGAGTAGGTATTCAGCAAAAGGTGCCGGGAAAACAAATCATCCACATGAAGAAAAGTGAAACTGAATCTGTCATCTCATCATATACACAAATGATTGCAAAGTTTTGTATGGAAAGGCAAAGTCGTAGTCCTTGGAAAGACAATAAAAGAATAGGTATTCATGATCATAGGATAGAAAAGATAACACAAGATAACACAAAACACCATGAGCAGATTAATAGGAATTAATAGGAATGTTCACTGTTCAAAAATGCCATAAAGATATCAAAAAGTTAAGCCACAAATTGAGAGAAGCAGCTACAAAATGAGAAAGGCTTGGAATCTAAATGTAGAAAGAACTCATTCAAATCACAAGTATGTAAAAGAAAGAAACCTCAAAAGTGCGTAAAACATATCAGATAATTTCACAAAATAGAAAATAAAAGTTACCAATGACTTTATTAAAGATGATTCATTTCATTTGCAACCTGGGAAATGCAATTAAGAACTGGGGTAGGGTGGGAGGTGGTGTTTTACAACCACCAATCAGATTGGCCCTGATCAAGAGTGCTGTCAATAGCAAGGGTTGGCCAGACTGCAGGTCAGAATAAATCCTTGTGCACTGCTGATCAGTGTGTAAACTGGTATGATTTTTTTTTTTTTGGAAAATAGTAAAGCATTGTTTTGTAAAATTGAAATGACCATACGATCCAGCCCAGCTGTATGGTGCCCAGAAGAACATTCATGGCATCATCCTTAGCCATAGTAAAACACTAAAACAACCCCAAGTCTTCTAACAAAGGCGTGAATCATCAATTGTGGTACAGTATGGTCTCACAGTGGAAAAGTACACAAAACAAAAGATAAACTACAGTCACGCTGAACAATATAGATGGAAATCTTGGAAACGTGATGCTGAATGAAATGAGCAATTCTCAGAAGACCTTGGAAACACCGGAAGGTGCAAAAGAACCCAAAGAAGTGCCCAGTAGGAGAACCAGGGCAGGTTCTCAGGTTGGGTGCTGGCTCCACCTGCATGTGTGGTTGATGAGCTCCTGGCTGACCTGTAAGTTATACACATTTTGCATATGTATCAAATATTGCACAAGTTCTTTCTACAATTCAGCTCACACTTGACTGAGAGAGACAACAGATCCAAGATACACTGGTAAACAGTATAATAGATCAATGAGAAAAAAAGACCTCTGGAAACATTGAGTTCTGCAGATTTTATAGGAACTGAAGACTCTACTACATCATCAATGGCCCCATGAGGCAGGCAGGACAGGAATTATTATCCTCACTACACAAAAAAAGAGAGGTGAGATCCGGGGAGTTTAGGATTTGTCCAAGGTCATACAACCAGTGAGGGACAGAGCCAAGGTCAGACCCACATATCTTGTCCCTGTCCCTGAGGTCTTTCTGTGCTTGTTTCTTCCTTTAAACATTTGCAGGGAAGATTCTTGTCTATTTCTGAAGACTCCAGTACTGAGCACCCAGCATGATTCTGGGTCATTTTCAGAAGAGCATTATTCAATTACTTAAGAATTTCTTTCTCAGTCCTGGGGCAGGGTGCACCCTTGGGCCATCGTTCCAGTTCAAACGCCCTTAAAAGCTTTTCTGCTCTTTGTAAGTGACCAATGGGACTTTCCCCTGCAAGAGCAGGAGTTACCCTGATAAAACTTGTCTCAGGGAATAAATGGCTACATATAGTTTTGTACTTTGTTTATTTAGTGTCATCTAATGTCACATGCTTTGTATATATTCTCATAATCATCACAGGAAATTCTACCAGAGACGTTTTATTGCCATTTTACAGTTTAAAAACAAAAGAAAAAAACCCAAGAAACAAGGCCATATCCAAGATGTACTATGACAAGAGGGCAGGAGATGAACAAGGACCAGAAACTCTGCATATGTGAGTGGAGGCGATGAGAGTCCATGACCAGGCGTCGCTGTACTAAAATGAACTGAGCTCAGCAACACTTAGGTACTTTGCTGTGGGGTGATGATAATGATGCTGATGATGGTTACACATGGTGACATGCTACCATTCTCCTCTTCCCCCTGCAAGAGCAGGCTGGGAAAGGCAGAAGGCACAAAAGAGCTCAAGCCAGGCACCAGGCATTTTTCTTGATTCAAAGCATGGGAACAGCTTGGTGTTTCTATAGAGGACTCATGATGCCATCTCCCTGATGAGTTTTGGTGAACAGGACAGTTCGTTGCCTCTGATGGGCAGTGTAGGTACCTGCCTACCTGAGGACAGATGAGTACAAATGACAGCTTCAGGTCCCTTCCTTCTTTATTGGGATCATCCCCCAAAGTCACAGAAGGGGATGTATATGGCTGGATTGGCTGGTGAGTGCTTCTTTCACCTTTTGGCCCTGTTGGCTGAGGACAAACTTTTAGCCCTCTTGTTTCTTTGGTCTTTATGTAGAAGCCAGGATCCCAGGTATAGCTCTGGCTCCTCCAGCCTCCATACTTCCCTCATCTGGTAACAGCACCCCAATTTCCTTTCAAGGAACCACCCATCTGCACTTTCCATCCATCTTTTCCAGGTAGCTTTTAGACCTACTGCTGGTTGGGAGGAGACTTGTGACACAGGCTTGCTAAATCAAAGCCCCAAAGGTTACTGGTTGTTATGGTTTAGACATGGAATGTCCCCCTCCCAAAAGCTGTGTTAGGCAATGTAGCAATGTTTAGAGGTGAAAAGATCGAATTAGGAGGGCTCTGACTTTATCAGTGGATTAATCCAATTGGTGGATTAATAATTTGAATGGACTACTAGGTGGAAATTGTAAGCAGGTGAGGTATGACTAAAGGAAACAAGTCATTAAGGGCATGGCCTTGGGGACTGTATCTGTCCCTGGTCCCTGCCTGTCTCCCTGTCTCTGTTTCCCAGCTGCCATGAGCTCAGCAGCTTTCCTTTGCCATGCCCTTCCGCCATGATGTTCTGCCCCACCTTGGGCCCAGAGCAATGGAACTGACCCATCATGGACTATATAAATCTTGAGCCAAAATAAATCTTTCCTCCACTAAGTTGTTCTTATCAGGTGTTTTGGTCATAGCAAAGAAAAGCTGACTAACACACTGGTCATAGTGATGAACTCAGGAATGGGCAAGTGACCCAAGCTGGCCACTGGAGCCTGACCATGTCCTTTAGCTGGTGTTCTAGGGATTGGACAGTATCTCTGGGTTGCTCTGGGAAGCCCAGAGCTTCTATGGACTTCCACTGAGATGGCCTGCTCTGGAGAATGAAGAAGCCTATGTACTGAAGACAGGACACAGAAAGAGAAGAAACTAAGGTTGAATGATACTACCTAAGTCCTTGGATCGAGCCATGTGTGAAGCTGGTTCCGCTCCTGGACTTTTCAGTATGAAAAACAAATTACGTGTTCCAAATGTTCTACTTAAGCCACTTTGAACTAGGTTTCTGTCACTTGCAACCCAAAAGTCCTGGTCACCAATACATTGAGTTTAATCAAATTTCTCCACAGCTTTGCTGGACCACAGGGTTCTAATGTGCACATTCACTTTATCAAAAGCCAAAGCACCAAGGCTGATTAGTGACTGTGTTTCATTTAAAGGTAAATATTGAGAAACCTGCTCTGCATTCCTAGAAATTTCTGCAGAACACAATAGTCTGAAGCTATCCTTCCCAATCTTTGTCACGTGGAGGCACACGGTGGTGGAATACTGAGGCACAAGGGGGCACAGAGGGAACTGGCCCAAGAACTCATGCGTCAGAAGCCCCTGCTAACCATCCCAAGGCCTGAAGGGACCAACGTCCACCACCCTATCACCATGCACCAGTTGTTAAGACTGGGGTCCCGAATAAAGGTGGGAGGGGAGGCGAGGATGCCTCTGAGAAGATCCTCAGGTGAGATGGGTGACCCGATTTCTGGGACAGCGCCTACTTCATCCTCCATACACCATTCTGGAACAAAGTGCTTTTAAGTTATGAGCATTTTTTCAAAATCAGCCTGCCAAAGCCCAGCCGTTTCTGTATAGTCAGGCCTTCTGGGGCGTGTGGCTCTGGATTCGTGGGAAGGACACTGAGCTCTAGCTGAAAGTGCTTTTGCTCACTCCAGCAGACTCAGACATTCGGCCAAGAAACAAGGGGGCAAAAGGTCACCGGGTCGGGGTGGAGGGAGGAGTATCCCAGAGCCCAGCCAAAAGAATGCCATTATTTAAGAAATGATTGAGGAGTTTCTTCAAAACTGGCCCAAAAGAGTCATTCTCTTTGAACTCTGGGAGTTTAAGAATGCTGAGCACCCAGTCTGCAGATTCTTCGGTTGACCCCCTGTGGTCAAATGAGAATGGAAGGGTGGAAAGCGTTTCTTTTCTTGATAAATTCAGTAGCGCAGCTTTGTCCAGGAGAGAAAAGAAGCTAAACAAAGGCCGGCTGCCATTGCCATTTCCAACAGCCTCACTGTCCCGCGGATGGAGCACTTATTACTCAACTTCCTTGGCTGGGACCCACCCACAAGCCAACAAACATTACAGACCCACTCTAGACACAAGACAGGAGGTGAGGGACATGAGGGAGGCGCAGAGATGACCAGGCTTGGGGGTGGGGAGTGCAGACGCATTCTGTCTGAGGTAGATGGTGATAAACGCTCCCAAAGTGGTTCAAGCAAACCATTTTGGGAACTTGGGGAGGAAGGAGGTTGCAGTGTGTCTGGGACAGGAAGAGTGAAGACCTGAAAAGCCCTCATAGGAGATGCTGCATATGGGTTGGAAACATATGGGTTCATTAAGGGTAAGGAAAAAGAGCAGCGTTCTTGGTGGCCTTGGACCTCAGAAGGGTTCCTGCTGGAGGAGGACTGTGTCCTGTGGTCCTGGGTGATTTATGGCTCCTTGAACTTCACATGTTGATACCCTAGCCCCAAGTACCTCAGAACGTGACTGCTTTTGGAGAGGGGGTCTTCAAAGAGGTATTAAGCTAAAATGAGGCCCTGAGGGTGGGTCCTACCCTAAGAGGACTGGTGCTCCTCTACGAAGAGGAAATTTGGACACACACACTCACAGAGGGAAGATGAAGTGAAACTCAGGGAGAAGACAGTCAGCGAGAAGCCACAAAGAGGGGCCGGGAATGGCTCCTTCCCTTGCTGCTCTCAGATGGAACCAAACCAGCCAGCACCTGCATCTTGGGTTTTTGGCCTCCAGAATGATGAGACGATGAACATGTGTGTTAAGCCACCCAGTCTCGGATACTTGGTTATGGTCACTCCAGCAAATAAACACATTCCATAGGCCTCCCCAGCCTGGGTGCCTCCCCCACAGGAGCCGTTTCTCAGGCTTCCAGAAGGAAGGGACAGCTTCCTCCTCCTTCACCCTGCCCCGTCTACTCTCAGGGTTTTTGTTGACGAGACCCTATTAGCGTGTGTGTGGCTCTCAGGGCTTGATCTTGGAACCCCACATCCTCTTCTTCACGGTCAGTAGGCTGCCCTGGAATGTGACCCTGGCGAGCCTTCCCTTCCCATGAGAGCCAAGGCCAGATCACATCATCTCAAGGACTTTCTATCTCATTAACCCATGTGTGGCTTCTTGCCTGCAAAAGTCCCAGAGACTCCTGCCTCTATTTTTGTACCTTTGGAAGAAGATAATACTTGCAGCCACATTTATTGAATCTGACCACTATGTATTGAGCTTGAATACATAGAGCTTGAAAGCATAGAGCTGATGGTTTACCCTGAGGATAAAGCGCAGCATGTCCATGCAGCAAGTTAGGAAAGAATTCTGGGAAACTAGACTCCAGTTAAAAAATCGGAAAACTATGCCATGAGCCCACTTTAAAGGGTCGTTTTACATCTCATGCCAAAGAAACCACTTAGATTATAAAAGGATAAGATGGAAGCACCCAATCAGAGATCCCAGTGTTGTAGATCTGAGATTCCTTGCTGGGCACTATTCTCCCCACAGCTGGGCAACAAGCAAGCATCTGAACAAATCTTACAATTGCACTCAGAGGAGAAGTGGTTCCCAAGGACATTCAGCCTTTGAATCCAGTCTTTTTCCACAACACAACACTGGCATGGGGCCCAAGAATCTCAGTCATTGGTCTTTACCCTCGTTCTACAAATGGCCTGCTAGGTACATCTTGAGCAAATTCTATTGCAGGGCATCTCTGGTCTCCAGATTTCTCGGTTAAACTCTAAATATCCTTCCTCTGTGGGACCCCCTTGATTCTCAGGCAGAATTAGTTGCTCCCATGATACTTGGTCCAAGGCAGCCACGCAGTTTCTGCAAGTGGCCCAAGGCAGTCTCTGCAAGAGCTGGCCACTCCATCTTCTAAAGCTCCTGCAGTAGCATGAGGAAGGGTCCAGTCGGGCCAAGCCTAGCCTTGGCATTCCCCCAGCCACAGGGACAGCTTTGAGAGACCTACAATGACCTTGGATGCTGTCTTCAACCCCCTTTTATGAAGGAAGATAAAATTTTATGGTAAAAACCTAATTGTAGTCTGGAAAAGTCTCAACTTTGTTCTTCTGAAATCAGAATAGGAGGCTTCAGATACTGAGGGCTCTCAAAGGGCCACTTAGGGGATCATGAGATGCAGTCTGTGCCAGTCAGTCAGAAAATTTTAATTTACTTACCCAGAAGAAAGTTCCCTCAAGGTTTAAACTGCAGGGCATAGGCCGGGCACACAGTTGGCTTCCTAGAACCCGGGGCTGACAAGCCCAGGGTCAAGACTTCTTTTGGTGCCAATCTTCTTGTCACAGAGGGCAGCCCTGACCCAGGGTCACAGCCTGTACTCCAACCCCAGCCAGCTCTCCTTTAATCACCTGTCCTTTGTCCCAGGGGAGAAGAGCCAGTGGGAGCTCTTCCCCACCTGCTGGCGGGTGGGCTGCACTTCAAGGTTTGAGCACACCATCACCTGGGATCCCCAGTTGGTCAGATGTCCCAGGGTATGACTGGAACTCTGCCAACGCTCTTGAACCCAGAGTCCAATGCGTCACCTGGGATTTTATGAAAACCGTCCAAGCAATCTATTCACAAAATGAATGACCCCAGCAAAAGGCTCAAGAGTGGAAAGGCAAAAGAAAAAAGATAGAGACAAGAGATCAGGCCATGGAGCTCCAGAGATCCTGCGCACGCACGACCTTCTTTCTTAGGCATGGGACAAGAACAGTAGATCCTCTATAAACATATCTGCAGACTCAGCTGATCCAGCCAACCACGAACCAACTCTACTCCAGGCAGGGCAGTGAGTCTGGACTAACATTACAGGCATTTTTTTTCTTGTCATTATTCCCTGAACAATACAGTGTGACAACTATGTGTGCAGCATTTCCATCATAGTAGGTATTCTAAGTCATCTAGGGACAATCTAAAGGACACGGGAGATGTGCGTAGGTTATAAGCAAATACTACACCACTTTATAGAAGGGGTTTGAGCATCCATAGATTTTGGTCTCTGAGGACCTGGGACCAGCCCCCGTGGGTAATGGATACCACGGACGATAATATTAAGCAAGGGGTCCTGACTGAGTCTTCAGGCAACTTACAAATATTCATGAAGTACCAGTGGTGGGCTAGGCGCTAGAGAAATAGCAGGAAACAAGGTAATATCACTCTCTCCCCTTCCTGAAGGAGACAGCTGAGAAATGAGACAGACAGTAAACAAATATACACAAGATAGTTATTAACCAGTGGTTCTCACAGTGTGGCCCCCAGAAGCATCAGCATCACCTCAAAGCCCAGGCCCCACCCAGACCTACTGAGTCAGGAACTCAGCAATGGGGCCCAGCAATCTGTGTGCAAAGCCCCAGATGATTGCATGCACAGTGATACACAGTGATACACAGTGAGGAACCTTGTGATAGACAGTGAGGAACCTGGGATTGAGAGTAACCATAGCATTGTTTGAGACAGGGTAGTGAGGGTAGGGCTCCTTAGGTGGCATCAGAACTAAGCTGAAGCCTGGAAGAGAAGAACAAGCCAGCAATGTGAAGAGCTAGAGGACAGTTCCAAACAGAGGGGACAGCAAGTGCAAAGGCCCTGCTGGGGCACGGGGGGAGCCTGGTATGTTTGATGAAGAGAAAGGAGGCCAATGTAGTCTATGAAGACCCAAGTCTCCCACAGAGTGAACAGGCCTGAAAGTCAGCCCAGCCTACAGACAAACCATGGGATGTTGGGACAGTCCTGGAGACTTTTAATTCCCTAAAATGGGAGGGACAATACTATTGAGCCTGCTCTCCTCACTGGGCTGTTCTGAGAATAGTATACCAAACAGCATTTGGAAAAGCAAGACGTCACATTCAAGTGGGAATTGTTACAATCACGGCCATCAATTGGGTATGTAGTCACTGTACCTAGCCCCTGTAGTGGAGACAACAGACCACAGGCCAGTGCCGCCTGCTCTCTGGAGCCAAACAGGACTGAGATACCCCGGTAAGGGAATCCACCCAGGAGGTCTGACTCCTGACCCCTACCAGACCTGTCAATCTAATAGGGTTCCTAGCTTCCTGAAGAATTTGTGTTTGACTCTGCTGCCTGTAAACCCTGCCCAGGAGTTATAGAGGCAGCAACAGGATTCGCATAGAACCAGGTCATCTGCCATTGACAAAGTCAGCCCAGTGCATCCACCCGCGGACGCCCCTTTCTCAGGCAGCCTCAGAAAAGTGCACACCTCTGCTTCAGGCTTAAAGGTCTTTGAGCTGGCCCCTGAGCACGTGGAGGTGCTATCCTTGGAAGGCGACCCTGCATTAGCTCTAGAGCTTAGACAAAATGCACAATCACTGCCTCAAGTGTAAAGACGCTATCTCCAGAAGTCACCTTCACCTGGCTGTCACAGCATCCTAAGTGGTCAGGGATAGAGGAGACCTTAGAGACTGAGGTCCAGCCCCTCACCCTGGGACAGGAAGACAGAGCCCCCAAAAGAAAAGGCTAGAGCACGTCCACCCCACAAGTTGGCTGCAGTGCTCCAATGAGACCACAAACCCTGCAATCCCAGGCAGCTGAGCCTCTAAACCTCCAGAATGTCCATCCCTTCCTCACCTCTGTTGTGAAAATCCTACTCAGTCCTCCAAAGATCCACCTGAAGACCAGCACATCCACTCCCAGAGTGGAACCCACACTCCTCTGCGTCCCGGCAGCACCAGGTACTCGCTGCTCTCACCCGTCACATCTCACTCTCTGGCTCCTGGAAAGATTCCGATTAGTCACACATGCACCCCTCCACCCCCTCCCACATGCGCTCAGCCAGAGACTCAAGGGCAGGGACAGAGTCTTGTTCGTCCTCAGCACTTGGCAGAGTCTGACACAAAAGAAGTACTCCATGGATATCTGCTTAGTCAAATGGCAGCACAGCTGTGTCACACCTGTCCTGCTGGAAGTCTTCTGCCATCACTCCAGCCAGGGCCTGCTGAGTGCCAAGTGTCTGCTTTTGCTGGTCTGATGTCACTGGGCCACAGTTATTTATATAACCATTCCTACCAACCCACCCAACTCCTGCCAAGAGACTATGAACTCCTCAGGGTACTGGTGGTGCCTGATTAATCTTTGTGGGCCCAGCACAAACGCCAAGGCACAAATGATAAATGAATGAAAGCATTCCATGAATGGCAGTGAAGTCAGGACAACCCTTCCTGTAGTGCAATCGATTTCTTTTCTCCTCTGAATCCTTCACGTACAATTTACCACATGCAGTTTCTCCACTCATCTAGCAAATCCTTCTCAGGCCTGAGAAATGCAGCGGTGAGCAAGACAGAACGTTTCCCCGGGGCAGAGAGAGGTTCAACGGACCAACACGCCCACTGATCACAGCTATGGAGTGTGTGCCAGAGGAGAAGGACGGGATGCTGTGGTCACTTCTAAATTCTCTCAGTGCCATCAGTCACCCAAGCAGTCCCATCCTATCAGGCTCCTTCCTGGTTATAGCACTCCAGTGGGATGGATGGCCATCACTTATCCCAGATGCAGAGAACAGATGACTCGCTTTTGTCCCCAACAGGCTGGGCTGTGAGTGTGTGTGTGTGTGTGTGTGTGTGTGTGTGTGTGTCTTTGCATTGTTTCATACAATCTTCCTCAAATTATGACCCCCCCCTCCCATGGGAACTGTGGAAGATGCCAATTTTATGCTGGTTCCGGATGCAAAGTCTGTTCTGTCTGACCTCATTGACTCCTGGGGGACGTGTAAAGACCTGTGAACTATGTGGAGCTCATAAATCAGCTCTGGCTGGGTTTCTGCAAATGTTTCATTTTGAAGGAGGGTCAGATAGCACTGCAAACCCCCAGCACGACTGCCTCTCCAGCCCCAACCCGCCAGTCGTCTCCGAAGGCCGTGGATGCTGGCTGCCTGGGGCAGGGCCCAGCTCTGGCTGTCCCCATCTCCCCTCTGGCCCAGTTCTGAAAAGCTGGAGGGAAATGAGAGGTCAGTCCTTGACATCTTGTCTGCTGTCTGAGGCTCTCTGGAGGGAAGGAATCTTGTGAATGTCCTTTCTCTGCCAGCCCCCAAGGAGATAGCCCTGAGACCCTTCCCCAGGCATGCACCTCTGTTTCCAAGACAAACATGAGCCTCAGGGTGGCCGCGAGGCTCCCAGGGTGCCAATGGCATGTGATATAATGAATGGTGCCCTCTAGAGTTGTGTGAGGAGCTGGCCTGGCTGGTGGTGGACCCCTGGCTTGGGGGTGTGACGCATACCTTCCCCACAGACCTGCCCTTAGGGAGAGGACAGTGGAGGGGGGTCTCTCTGCAAGTTCATCTGGCCCAAAGGTTCTTCCTTGGCAGCCTTCCCATCAGCCCCTCAGCTGGGCTGTACATACAACTCCATTGAACACTCGCTGTGCGTCAGCAGTGTCCAGCACCATGCCAAGTGCGGGACAGGCGCTCTGACCATCTGGGTCATCGTGGTCCCTCTCAGCATCCAGCACAGAGTGAAAGGTCAGCAGGGGGTGCACTTTAAGCAAGGGGTGAGAAACCCAGTGAGGAAAGGGGTAAAGATCCCTCTCGTTCACCTGAGTTCGATGGTGCCCATATCCCCCTTCGCTCATTATTTAATCATTGACAATCAGTTATTGAGGGCTTACTCTGCCAGACCTGTGGACCAGCTGTAGATGCTGATGCAGGGGTCCCACGAGGGTGTACCACTTAGTGATGCCATCACCACGTCAGTTTGTGAAAGGACGTGCCATGATGATCACACAGTGACAAAATCAGCTAAGGGCGCGTTTCTCAGAAGGTATCCCCGCATCCCCGCAGCTGGACTGCACCACATGTGATCCCAAATCCAAGCAGGTTCTGCTTCCCAGCCTTCCCCTCAACTCTCCCTCCCCTAGACTCCCCGCTGGGTAAGCAGCCAACAGGCACCTGCCACAAGTCTGACCTCATAGCTGTGACTAGGCAGACGCTCCCAAGCTGTGAAGCAAACAGTCACTGCTCTTAGAATGGAAAGAGCTTGTAGGTTCCCGAGGAGTGAGCAGGAGAGATGGTGCCATGTTCAGGGAGTTCAGCCTGGAACACTGAATATGGAGCATATCCTGCGCTAAGCCTTAAAACAACCCCGCAAGCTAAGTATCAGGATCCAGTCTTGTTGATGGAACACTTAAAAGGTACAATGCTCAGAAGATACACAATCGATGAATCAACAAATATATGAAAAAATGTTCAACATCTCCAGCCATTGGAGAAATGCAAATCAAAACTACTCTAAGATTTCATCCCATACCAGTCAGAATGGCAGTTATCAAGAATACAAACAACAATAAGTGTTGGCGAGGATGCGGGGGAAAGGCATGCTCATACATTGCTGGTGGGACTGCAGATTGGTACAACCAATCTGGAAAGCAGTATGGAGATTCCTTAGAAAACTTGGAATGCAACCACCATTTGACCCAGCTATCCCACTCCTCAGTCTATACCCAAAGGACTTGAAAGCGGCATACTACAGTGACACAGCCACTTCAATGTTTATAGCAGCACAATTCACAATAACAAAACTGTGGAAGCAACCTAGATGCCCTTCAATAGATGAATGGATAAAGAAACTGTGGTCTATATACACAATGGAATATTACTCAGCACTAAAAGAGAATAAAAGTATGGCATTTGCAGGTAAATGGATGGAGTTGGAGAACATCATGCTAAGTGAAGTAAGCCAATCCCTAAAAACCAAATGCCGAATGTTCTCTCTGATAAGTGGATGCTGATCCATAATGGGGAAGGAGGCATGGGAAGAATGGAGGAACTTGGGTCAAAGGGGAGGGAGAAATGGGGAGAGGACATGGGGGCAGGAAAGATGGTGGAATGAGATGGACATCATTGCCCTAGGTACATGTATGACTGCACGTATGGTGCAACTCAACATTGTGCACAACCAGAGAAATGAAAAGTTGTGCTCCATTTGTGTACAGTGAATCAAAATGCATCCTGCTGTCATGTCGACCTAAGCAGAAAAAATAAATTAAAAAATAATCATAAATAAATAAATAAATAAAAGGTGTGACGCCCTGAGCCACACAGCTGCACAACCACGTGTGGGCCTGAAGCCTGTGCTCCTTCCACCAGCTGCTGCTTCTCTTGCTCCTTCCATAACAGCCTGCTTTCTGCAGTTCCTTTGGAAAACTCCCTTTTCTTTTCATAGTGCCTAATATTCTAACGTGAGCCTGTCCGATGGTATTTCCACGGAGCTGTCATCGGCAACGTCAAAGACAGTTCCTAGACTACTGACTTCATACACGTTCTCCATAAAACAAATGCCTTGTGATCGTATGGTATTTTTGCCTCTTTACTTCATTCCCACTATAGCACAGATAGCTCCCAATTTACTGTTTCTAGCATCCTAGCTGGGATGCCAGTAGGGCTCACAGATATTCTGCAGGCACCGTTCACACAAGCAGAGGAGAACCATGGAGAACCGGGACGGAAGCTACGAAGCTATGTCCAGAACCTGTGGTAGTGATTCGATTCTCCGGCTCACCAGTGGTGTATTCACCCTACTTACAGCAAAGGGATGTTTGAGAAGAAATCTGCAATGAGCCTCCAAGGCAAAAGAGAAGGAGCAATCCCAGGCCTCTGCTTCAGCACCTCCAGAGGCGCTGCCTGAAGCGCTGCCTTGGGAGGCCAAGACAGGAAGATCGCTTGGGAGGCCCAGGAGTTCAGGAACATCCTGGACAACATAGCAAGACCCTCATTTCTAAAAAATTAAAAACAAACAAAAAAAGAAGCATTGATCCTCTTTAAGAAGCATCATATCATGCACTTCCCACTAATTTAAATAACACATGGCTAAATGGGCTACTCGGCACCACTCTGGTGTCTGAGGTTACTCACAACCTGGAAGGAAAGTGGTCTCCTGGCCTCCAGCAGGCACTCTCTTCTGATCTGGTAATGTGTCCACTTTTCCAGAATCATCAGAGGCAGAACTGAAACCTCCTGCTGTGTGAAGATGGACATTCCACCCTCCTCTCACGACGCCACCTGCTTCACACATGACTAGCTAATTCCAGAGCAGAATGTAATTAAAAGAGGCATCAGGCTAAGGCATACAATATGAGAGCCAAGAAAAACCTGCAGTTCATTGAGAAAATCGCCATGCAAGGCACCAGGGCAGGGGCCCACCACACAAGGGCACCAAAGCTGGGCACTTCCCTAGTGGGGCCCCACCCAGCACATGAGGCCAGTCAGTGCAATGGCCTCACCAACTGCCAGCACTGGTGACTGAAGCCCGCTGAGCTGGGGTGGGAGGGACTGTCTCGTGAATGGAGAGCTGGCGTGGTCCCAGCTGAAGATGTCATGGAGCTGATGGGCTGAGGCACAGGGCCTGAGCAATCCAGGCGAGGAGGAATTAACAGAGAATCCAGACTATCCGGACACAAAAATGATGTCCCCTAAAGACTGGGAAGATTTAGAATAGTAGAACATTCTGGAGCTGGAGAGAAACCTGAAAAATCATATGGTCCAGGGAATGGACGATATGTGTGTGCCATGAACCTGCCTTGCTGTGGATGAAGCCCGTGGATGGACCCCCTCCTGGGAATGATGCTTTCAAGAGTGTGAAGTAAAATTCATCGGTTACAAAGGAAACCTAGTATATGGAAAGACAGCTATCAAAGTATTTTAGGAAGCAAGTGTGTAATATAGTATACACATGTGTATATATTTATCTATTTATATATTTATACATACACACAGACATACCTATATTTCTTTAGCACATTCAATCACAAGATCAGGAAGCAGACCTAACATTTTCTACAATTTTGATGTAGTGACAAGCATAAATGATATTTCAAAATAATTCATATAATGTGATATGTAAATATCTGGCTCTCTTGCCGATACTATCACGGTTCCTGCTAGGAGTCCTATGGTGGTTGCCTACGTATTGAACAGTGATGCTAAATTTCAGTTTGAAGTTAATGGGGAAAATATGAAAATAGACCCCCTGAATTATATCTACAGACCCCAGATTAAGCACCCTAATATAATATTATGACTTCTTTTTATAGATAATACTTAGGTCAGAGAGACCAAGTGATTTTCTTAATGCCACACAGCTAATAAGTAGCAAATCTAGAATTCAAGTCCAGTTTCTACAGATGTCTCATCTGTTCCCTTTACCACTCCAGCATGCTGCCTCTGCTTAGGCTTTAAAAGA
>PVHX01016648.1:0-42583 GCA_004024805.1 Geosciurus inauris | reverse complement strand
ATATAAAGGGGCTGGGATTGTAGCTCAGCGGTAGAGCGCTTGCCTCGCATGCGTGAGGCCCTGGGTTCGATCCTCAGCACCACATACAAAGCAATAAAATAAAGACATTGTGTCCATCTACAACTAAAAAAATATTTAAAAAAAAAATTATATAAAGAGCCGGGTGCAGTGGTACACACCTATAATCCCAGCTGCTCAGGAGGTTGAGGCACAAAGATGACAAGTTTGAGGTCAGCCTAGGCAACTTAGTAAGACCCTGTCTCAAAATTTAAAAAAAGGGGGGGATGGGGCCATAGTTCAGTGGTGAGCACTTGCGTAGCATGCACGAGGCCCTGGGTTAAATCCCCAATACTGCAAATAAATAAAATAAAAATGATATGAAGAGTGCAGGATACAGTGGCCCCCTCCTGAAGTTTAGCTACTCAAGAGGCTGAAGTAAGAGGATCGCTTGAGGCCAGGAGTTTGAGGCCAGCCTGAGTAACAGCCAGTTTCTGTTGAAAGAAAGAAAAAGAAAAAGAAAAACTGTATAGAAACCTAAACCAATTCAGGGAGATCCACAAGACCTCATCGGAAACTCTTGGGGCTAGATGCATTTCATTTGTATTCTAAGTATTGACACAGGCATTTTTTTTTTCAACTGAATAAGGAAAGGTACAGATGAACAGGTAGAAGTTTGATCCGATTAATGCATTTTCCAAAAACACACTAAGAAGGGAAGCTGTATATTTCTTTTTTTTTTTTTGTACTGGGGATTGAACTCAGGGGCACTCAACCACTGAGCCACATCCCCAGCCCTATTTTGTGTTTTATGTAGAGACAGGGTCTCACTGAGTTGCTTAGCACCTCGCCATTGCTGAGGCTGGCTTTGAATTCTCGATCCTCCTGTCTCAGCCTCCCAAAGTGCTGGGATTACAGATGTGTGCCACTGCTCCTGGATGGGAAGCTGTATACTTTTATCTGGATGCAAACACACAGAGAAAGATCTGGTAGAGTACATACCAATGTGGCATCAGTGATACGTGGTATCAGTGGCTCCCTCTAAGCAGAGGATGGAAAGGGGGTTGTGGTGTGGCCTTCTTGTTTGTTCTGCATGTTTTGGACATTTTTATAATAAAAAACGTCTTCATATACTTTTTATAAAACTAAAAATTTAGCAAGATATAGACTGGTAGGCATAATTGATCCCCTTTGTGTAAAAAAAAAAAAAAAAATCATAAACATTACACACACATACATAGTGCTGGGAATTGAACCCAGGTCCTCATGCAGCCAGGCAACTGCTCCATCACTGAGTCACATTCCCAGCCTAGAGTCTTGCTAAATTGCCTAGGCTGGCCTTGAACTTGTGATATTCCTATCTTAGCCTCTGAGTAACTCAGATTATGGGAGTAATCCACTGTGCCTGGCTGTTCAAGTTTAGTTTGCATACCTTTTCAATGATTTGTATCCTTTCTTCTTCTTCTTTATTTACTTATTTTGGTGGTGCTGTGTGTGGAATGCAGGGCTTCATGCATAGTAGGCAAGTTATGCACCACTGAGCTACACCCCAGGCCTTCCTTCAATTTTTAATATAAGATGCATTTGTTTTGCAATTTAACATTGTTATAGTTTTTTTTTTTTTAACAAAAACGCTTTTTCTGAGATTTCATTCCAAGAATCCAAATTTTCTGTTGCCCTTCACAGATATAGAAAACAACATTCCAATGATCTAGAACATTCTTAACACCTGTAATCCCAGCACTTTGGGAGGCTGAGACAGGAGGATCACAAGTTCAAAGCCAGCCTCAGCAACGGCCAGGCGCTAAGCACCTCAGTGAGACCCTGTCTCTACATAAAACACAAAATAGGGCTGGGGATGTGGCTCAGTGGTCGAGTGCCCCGAGTTCAATCCCCGGTACCAAAACAAACAACAAACATTCTTAACACTGGAGTGGTTTGTAGCTCTGATGTGAGCAGTACGCACTCTGAGGACAGAGGGTCACTGCCATCGGGCTCTGAAGAAGAAGTCGTTCGGTATGCATGTCACGATGATACATTTCATTGTCAGCCTTTGCTTGTTGGTCTAAAACCGCACTGCATGATATGGTAGTGACCAGCCCCATGTGGCTATTTAGATGAAAAGTAATTAAATAGTGTTAACGATTCAGTGGACGGTCGCACCAGTCCCCATGGCAGAGCCAGTCATCACCTGTGGCTAGTCCTGCCGTACTGGACGGTGCAGACCGTAGGGTATCTATATGGACGTGGAAAGTCCTGGTGGACAGTCCTGTGGGAAAGTGATAGGCGGACCTTATTATCCTTCACTCCATCTGGTCGGATTTGTACCCTGGGCAGGCATCTTGCCTTGTGAGTACATTCAGGGAGGTAACTGAGTGGGAAGATTCCCCTTGTTAAGCGGCCACCTGAGAGGGCGTGCGGCGTGTGCTCCTGGGCGCGTCATTCCAGGGACCCGCCACCCGCTTCCCCTGCATCTCTCCCCCTTCGTAACACCCCCGGTAGGATCGATGCAGCCGGCTCTCATTCTAGTCAAACTGGTTTACGAAAGCTCTAGTTGAGAGGTGCAGCCTTGCAGGGGACAGGCTGTGCCCTTGTGTGGCCGTAATAAGGTCATTTATAGGGGACGGAGAGACGCTTGGAAGATGAAAGGTTTGAGGGTAAAGGAGGCAGAGGCTCGTGGGAGCAGGTCCCCCCATAGCAATGACTCTCTAGATAGGATAAATCACCCGGGGCCATTAAGCCTTCAAGAAGGGCGCTCATAAACCTCCCCTCCAAACTCCCAAAGTGCATCTTCTGCAGAGCCAGCGGCCCATGTGGCGAGGGGCTCACGGCTTAGTCCAAACCACCAGCTAGTCACAGTTTAACCCTACTGGGTCCCTGCCAGGACATTGCACCAGAAAATCACTTTCAAAGTCATCCTTTCAGACGGCCAGCTGTCTGTCTGCCCGAGACAGAGGGTTTCCTGGGATGAGAGACAGGAAAGGCCCAAGCTATCCCAGACAAAATGGATCGCTTCTTTCCTGTGCTATGGGGACAAGCAATGCATGGGCTGAGGCGGGCAACAGAATTGGTATTCCCCTTCAGTGCCATCTCTGTGCTCATCTGTGCACCAGGTGCTGGGCAAAGGCATAGCTTGTGTTTTCTCCTTTAATCCAATGGGCTCAGTGTTGGTCTCCCATTTGACAGGTGAGGAAACTGAGGCTCAGAAAGCTGATAGTCACGCCTTAAAGCCTGTCTGAGTCTCCACAGCCCATGCCCAGCTGCTCTCACTCTTCTTTTCTCTCCTAATCTCCCTCCTACACTAATTAGGTTTTCTGGGGCTTCTTGGAAAGTCTCAGGAAAAGAGACTTTGGAACAAGCACACTTTCATTGTAGAAGGCTCCAGGGGAGTCGAATTTGCCACACTGCATTTGCATGTTAGAAAGTCAAGTCTAGGGGCTGGGATTGTGGCCCAGTGGGTAGAGCACTTGCCTTGTGTGTGGGAAGCACTGGGTTTGATCTTCAGCACCACATAAAAATAAAGGAATAAAGATGTTGTGTCCATCTACAAGTAAAAAATATTTAAAATAAAAAAAAGTCAAGTCTAATTTTCTAGAACTGTCTAGGCCCTTTCACTGGCGAAGACCAAGTAGGAAGGAAGGTCAATAAATTATTCCAGATGAACACTGGCCGTGGCTGCGCAAACTCAGTCCTGCTTGCCTGGCCACCTGTGAGTGCTGGAGAGGGTGAAGTGAGCTCCCTCTACAAAACTGAGGGCATCCCAGAGCTCAGTGCACCTGTGACCAGACCCCTACCCCCAGCAGCCTCGTGAGGCTCTGCCCTCGTCCTCAGCCCACCAGCGGCTTTTGCTGAGGGCCTGTGCGTGCCAGGAAGGGCTGGCTACCCTTCATTTCTCACATCAAACTGTCTGTAAAGCAGATAAGATGGCCATTGGCTCCCAGAAGAGGAAATCGAGGTGTGCAGCTCAAGATGTGGATTTGAGAGCTGGCTCTTACCCAGGAGACTCTGCGCCCAGGTCATACCTGGCATTAGAAGGCATTTCAGATTGCACACTATGAAGTGGGGTACTACTGGCATCTGGTGGGTAGAGGCCAGGGGTGCTGTATGGCTTCCTGCCTTGCACGGGACAGTCCTCTTCTCCCCCAGTAAAGAGTTATGTATGCCTGGCTCAGTGGCACATGCCTGTAACCCCAGCAACTCGGAGGCTGAGGCAGGAGGATCACAAGTTTAGATCAGCCTGAGCAAATTAGCGAGACCCTAAGCAACTTAATGAGACCTTGTCTTAAAAAAAGGAAAGAATGAATGAATGAATTTTGGGGCCCCAAATGTCAACAGCTCTGAGGCGGAGATCCTAGTCTAAGCCAAAAAAAGGCTCACAGTTCCTGGGGGAGCTCCTTACCCCGGGGCCTCAGTTTTGCAAGCCCAGTGAGGGGCAGAGTGACAATCAGACCCCACGGGCCCCAGCTTCCTGCACGCTGTGCTGGAGAGCAAGTGCGGAGGGCAGCTCCCGAGAGGCAGACTTTTTCTCGTCTGTTGCTGGAGCAGTACTGTGCACAAAATAGGTGCCAGTAACGACGTGTGGCATGAAGGAATAAATATTAAGTACTGCTCATGGTTGTTCAGTCTGCCAACAGCATTCGATTCCAGAATACACCCCAAGAGGAGCTGCAGCCTTCCTCCTCCTTAACAGACTGAAATGGTCCTGGAGTGACTGCACCATGTACAGCCAGAGCAGTGAGAAATTGGGCTCCATTTGTGCACTGTGTGTCAAAATGCATTCTACTGTGCAATAAATAAATAAATAAATTTTAAAAAAAAACAGTTTTTGACATCATCCCCAGCCCTTTTTCAAAAAAATTGATATAGGGCCTCACTAAGTTGCCCAGACTTTCCCTGAACTGGCAATACTGCCTCAGGCTCCTGAGTCACTGGGATTACAGGTGTGTGCCACCATGCTCGCTTCCAGGTTTAACTTCTAACTGCTCTGTGTTATACCACAATGTGAAATCAAAAAACAACTTCTATTAGGGAGGCTGAGACAGGCGAATCACGAGTTCAAAGCCAGCCTCCGCAAAAAGCGAGGTGCTAAGCAACTCAGTGAGACCCTGTCTCTAAAATCAGAAAATAGGGCTGGGGATGTGGCTCAGTGGTTGGGTACTCGAGTTCAGTCTCCAGTACGGAAAAAAAAAAACAACTTCTAGTGGGGCGCGGAATCTCAGGCAGGAGGAGGATCACAAGTTCCAGGTCAGCCTTAGCAACTTAGCAAGGCCCTAAGAATTAGCAAAACCCTGTCTCAAAAATAAATAAATAAATAAATAACAAAGGGGATGTGGCTCGGTGGTTAAGTGCCCCTGGGGTCAATGCCTAGTATCAACAAAACAAAGCAACAAGACAACTTGTAGGGTTTATGTGCAGCAATTGTTCTTACTTGCTGTTCTGGGTTGTATGAGTATGTCCTTTTACAAAACTGTTCCCTCTTTTTCAAAATATCATTTTGGCCTTATAGAAGCCATAGACTAGACCATCAATACAGAGGGTTTGGGAGAAGCTCATTAAAAGGTTTCATTGGCATCGCTGTGTCGGAATCAGAAAGAAAAAAGTTTAAAATAGCTGCTTCACAGTTGGAGGTGAAACAGCACAGGATTATGGGTCTCACCGGTGTTGCTTTTATTTATTTATTTTTTCCAGAAATGAAGGCCCCTGCACCAGAAGGGGAAGTCAGTTTTCCACCTCAGCCAGTCTTGACGGCCCCTGGATCCGGGATCTGGGATCTGAGCTCATTTTAATGAGCTCACCAAAGCTGCCGGGGCTCTCCATTGTATTTCCATTTTATGACATCTTTTTATATTCCAGAGAAGATTCTGAATAAAAATGAGCTGGGCTTTTAGGGTTGCTTTTTTATTATTAGCATTGGTAAAAAACATCCTTAATGAGGTGTTAAGAGCCATCCTGCACCCTATTGTGGAGCAGGCCTGGGAGCTCATAAACTGCTGAAAAGCCACAGGGCAATTTACATCCCCGATGCCACCCCTTCCTGACACGCTTCCAGGGAGCATCTTTAGTTCTCAGCATTTCCTGCAATTTACACACCCAAGCTGCCTGGACTGCCATCTGAGCTACAGCTCATTAAACGGCTCAGCCTCACCACGCTGCTCGGCGCTGAGCCAGCCGCCCTACAGGCCTCCCACTTCCCATTGAGTTTAGCAGGGAGTCTGGCTTCCAGAAATTTTCTCTCTGCACTGGTGAGAATTTTTTTTTTTTTTTTTTTGGTACCGGGGATTGAACTCAGGAGCCACATCCCAGCCCTATTTCGTGTTTTATGTAGAGACAGGGTCTCACTGAGTTGCTTAGCACCTCGCCATTGCTGAGGCTGGCTTTGAACTCGCAATCCTCCTGTCTCAGCCTCCCAAAGTGCTGGGATGACAGGCGTGCGCCACCACACCCAGTCTGGTGAGGAATTTGACAGTGACACTGCGAGTGGGCACCAACCAACCAAACTCAACGCTTTAGCTGTGCAGTGAGGAGCTCCCGGATGAGCATGGGCATCCAGCCTCCATCAACATCCCTCCTGGAACAGACCCCCATTGAGACTGAAGGCCGCCTCCTAGCTCCCCAAAAGATGGGCTCCCCATTAGTGATAACAATCCAAATGCCTGATCTCACTTATGGAATGAGTCCCCAATAGTCCAGTTCATAGAATCCAAATATGGGCGGTGCTGGCAGGGGCTGAGGCAGGGGGATGAGGGCCCTTAAAAACGAACCACTCAGGGGACATGAAGTTTCCGCTGGGCAAGAGGAAGGAGCTCCAGAGATCTGCCGCCCAGCGACACTGCACCTTAAACATTGGCTAAGAGCAGGTTTCGGTGTTCTTGCCACAGCAGAACAGAATGCCAACAGTAAGTCAGCCTCTGTGACGGGGAAGAATACCTCAGTTTAATCTTGAAATCTATATAGCTCCAAGAAAAGTGGGAATAATTTAATCCTTCAGAACCTCCTTTATTAATTTACTAATTTAATCCTCTTTGCTTCCTTTTTCAAGAACATATGTTACATGACACAGTATGTATTTTTTGTTGTTGTTGTTGTTTTGTAGAATTTACTCAACTAAGTCCTACAATTGAATGCCAGATGGTTATTTTTTTCATGGCTATTATATTGTAATAAAACCACAGTCCCTATTTGGTTTCTATAGCTCCTTTTGACTGAATACTACTTATATTTAACCTGACAGCAGATGTTTATATTTACCTTGAGTAAATATCTTTGAAACAGAAAAGTATAGGGATTATATATTTTGTCATGCAAGATTTTATAGTGTTTCTGGAATATGAATGAATAAATAATTCATTTGTGAAATATACATATTTGGCTTCTAGGTCTTCTGGAGAGATTCAGTGGGAAAACCCCCACAAGACCTTGTGTTAGGAACTCTGAGTCCAAGTCCTGGTCCCATACCTACCAACAGTGATCTTTTTTTTTTTTTTTAATATCTTTATTTTATTTTTATGTGGTGCTGAGGATCGAACCCAGTGCCTTATGCGTGCGAGGCGAGCACGCTACCACTGTGCCATAATCCCAGCCCCCCAACAGTGATCTTGAGTTCAGTCACTGAACCCCCAATGTCCTTATTGGTAAAATGAAACTGGTAACACATTTACCTCTGGGTTGTTAGATTATAATGTATTTGCATTATCACTGATGGTTAATTAGGTGTAAAGTATGAACTAAGAGTTGTGAATATGTTATGTCACTTAACTTATGAAATCACCTATGAATTGGGGACTGTTCTTAGCACACTCATGTAACAGGTGTAGACTCTGAGCCTCCTGGAGATTAAGTGCCTTGCCCGTGGTCACACAGCCTGCAAAGCAGGGATTTGAACCCAGGAACACCTGACTGCAAAACAGCACCCCAAAATCATTCAACCTGAAACCTCCTTCTAGCTGATGGAAATGAGGAGGGCTGTGAATTGGGGAGCTGTCCCTAAAAGCCTGCACAAGAAGGATGTGGCGGAGACAGCACCAGTTTTAGAGCAGAAAAAGGCCCAGGGAATTAACCAATGAAATGGCCTGATTTCCAGAGGAGGCGGCTGAGAGCCTACCTTGGGTCATAAACCAGGAAAGAGATTTCAGATGAGAAGAAAGATCTCCCAGTTGCTCCTAAGGCTCCCATAGTGTGTAATTAATTACTCAGAGTCAGGAGCCAGAAGCCTGGGCTCAAATCTAAGGCCTATCACTCAGCGGCTGTGTACCATGGAAAAGGCACATCAATTCTCTTATACCTCGGTTTCCAAATCTATAAAGTGGAAGGGAGGAGAGTAATCACAGAAGGATTAAATGATTTTAAAATTTGTAAAATGCAGCCAGGCACGGTGGCACATGCCGGTCATCCCAGCACTTTGGGAGGCTGAGACAGGAGAATCGCGAGTTCAAAACCAGCCTCAGCAATGGTGAGGTGCTAAGCAATTTAGTGAGATCCTGTCTCTACATAAAACACAAAATAGAGCTGAGGATGTGGTTCAGTGGTGGAGTAGCCCTGAATTCAATACCTGGTACCAAAAAAAAAAATCTGTGAAATGCTTCAAATAGTGCTTGGCACATGGTAACTTATAAATTCAGCACCACCCTAGACACTACCAATATTCTTTGAAAACACACTTTGCTAGGCTGGGCACTGTGACTTGCACCTGTAATTCCAGCTATTCAGAGGGTTTCAAGTACCAGGCTGGCCTGGGCAACTTAGAAAGACCCTGTCTTAAAATGAAAAATAAAACAAACTGAGGATGTGGCTCAGGGGTAGAGCACTCCTGGGTCCAATCCCTAGTACCAAGAAAAAAAACCAAAAAACAAAACAAAACAAAAAATACAACTCAAAACCAAAACCTTCTATCACTGCTAGTTGATGAGCTGAACATATAAAGAAATTCACAAGTACCACCATTGTCTTCATCTCCTGGTAAATAGCTAATGACGAGTGATCTTGTACAAGCCATTTTTGTAAACTACTAATACCATTGTTTCCCTGCCCTGATTTAATACTATTCCATAAAATATTTGCAAATCATATATCTGATAAAGGACTAGTATCCAAAATACATACAGAATACTCACCAGTTAAAATTTGTATTGCTTTTAAGACAACCCAATTATAAATGGGTAAAAAATTTGGACATTTCTCTAAAAGAAGATAAGTAAATGGCCAAGAAGCACACGAAAAGATGTACAACATCACTAGTCATTACAGAAATGCAGATCATAATTGCAATAAGATGCCACACTGATCCGGGCACTGTGGCACCGGTAATCCCAGCACTTTGGGAGGCTGAGACAGGAGAATCACGAATTCAAAGCCAGCCTCAGCAACAGCAAGGTGCTAAGCAACTCAGTGAGACCCTGTCTCTACATAAAACACAAAATAGGGCTGGGGATGTGGCTCAGTGGTTGAGTGCCCCTGAGTTCAATCCCCAGTACCAAAAAAAAAAAAAAGCCACACTGCATCCTCTAGGGTGGCTATAATAATAAAGCAAGGATAGTAGTGAGCGCTGGTGAGAATGTAAAGAAATTGGAAGGAAGCCAGGTGTGCTGGTGAACACCTATAATCCCGGCAACTTTGGGGGGGGGGTGCTGAGGCAGGATGATGACAAGTTCAAGGCCAGCCTGGGCAACTTAGTGAGACCCTGTCTCAAAATAAAAATAAATGAATAAGGCTGGGGCTAGAGGTGTAGCTCAGTGGTAGACTGCCCCCGAGTTCAATCTCCAGGATAACAAAAAAAAGTAAAGCTTATACATTGCCCTTGAGTGTAAATGATGCAGCCAGTTTGGAAGATAGTTTGTCAGTTTTTAAAAATATTAAACAATTTCCATTTGAGCCAGAAATCCTACTCCTAAGTATATAACAAAGAGAGCTGAAAACATTTGTCTAGACTAGGGGTGTAACTCAGTGGTCCAATCCACAGCATCAATCAACAAATAAAATCAACGGCGAGGCACTAAGCAACTCAGTGAGACCCTGTCTCTACATAAAACACAAAATAGGGCTGGGGATGTGGCTCAGTGGTTCAGTGCCCCTGAGTTCAATCCCTGGTACCAAAAACAAAAAACAAAAACAAAACAAAACAAAAAAAACAAACAAACAAAATCATTAGTCTGAATGTCCATTGATTAATCAACAAATATGACATATCCATACAATGGAATATTATTCAGCCACAAAAAGAAATGAAGTATACCAACGGAATAAGGAGCCCAGAAAACACCTCCTAAATACAGTCAATGATCTTCAGCCAGGGGCCAAGACCGCACAGTAGGCGAAGGTCAGTGTCTTCAGCAAATGGTGTTTGGAAAACTGGATTTCCACACCCAGAAGAAAGAAGATGGACCCTGGGAACCATGGCCCAGACCTGCTGCCCCAGCTGCTGGGGGCCGGGGAAAGTTTGAGGCAGGAGGATCACTTGAACCCAGGAGTAGTTCAAAGCCAGCGTGGGTAACATAGTGAAACCCTAAACTAAAAAAAAAAAAAAGATTGGGGGCTGGGGTGGTGGCTCAGTGGTAGAGCACTTGCCTTGCGCATGTGAGGCACTGGGTTTGATCCTCAGCACCACATACAAAAATACATAAATAAATAAAAAGTAAAAAAAATTAAAAAAAAGATTTGACTTTTATTTTCCACTATACAAAGATTGATTCAACTGGTTAGAAACCTAACCACGAGTGACCTGAAATTATAAGACCTCTAGAAGAAAACATAGGAGAAAAGTTTCATGATACTGGAACGGGCATTGATTTCTCAGATGTAAAACCCAAAGCAGAGACAACCAAAGCAAAAGTTGACAAATGTAGCCATAACCAAGTTAAAACTGTGTGGCAAAGGAAAAAATCAACAGGGTGAAAGGCAACCATGGGAGAGAAGAAAATACTGGTCAACTATGTATCATAGAAGATGCTACTATGCAGAATATAGAAAGAGCCCCTGACCTCAATAACAACAAAACCTCACTAACAAGCAAAGGACTGGAGTAGAGCTTTCCACAGATGATATACTGGTTGGCGGCACACGTCTGTAATCCCAGCGACTCAGGAGGCTGAGGCAGGAGGATCATAAGTTCAAAGCCAGCCTCAGCAACTTAGCAAAGTCTTAAACAACTTAGGGAGACCCTGACTCAAACAATAAAAAGGGCTGGGGCACAGTTGAGTGCCCCTGGATTTAATCCCTGGTACCAAAACCAAAAAAACTCATAGGAGCAAAGAGTGGTGGCAGCTGAGAGCTGTGGGGAGGAACGGGGAGTCACTTATGAGTATAGTTTAATCTTGTGAGATGAAAACATTCTAGCTGGATGCGGTGGCGCAAGCCTGTAATCCCAGCACTTAGGGAGGCTGAGGCAGGAGAATCGCGAGTTCAAAGCCAGCCTCAGCAACGGCCAGGCGCTAAGCAACTCAGTGAGACCCTGTCTCTACATAAAACACAAAATAGGGCTGGGGATGTGGCTCAGTGGTCGAGTGCCCCTGAGTTCAATCTCCAGTACCAAAAAAAAAAAAAAAAAAAGAAAACATTCTAGAGTTTTGTTGCATAGCAACATGTATATAGTTAATAAGAATATACACTTAAAAATTGCGGGCAAATAAAAACAAAAAGAAACTGATAAAAATAAGAGGGGTGCATACCTGTAATCCCAGCTACCCTGGAGGCTGAGGCAGGAGGTTCGCAAGTCCAAGGCCAGACTGGGCAATTTAGGGAGACCTTGTCTTAAAGTAAAAAGGGCTGGGGGTGCAGCTCAGTGGTTCAGTGCTTGGCTTGCATGTGTGAGGCCCTGCGTTTGATCCCTAGTACCTCCACCACCACCAACAAAAAAGACAGACACTGTTAAAAACAAAACCTAACCGTGAGAGAATAGAGTGCTGATAGACGCCACAACATCAATGAGCCTTGAAAACACTGAATGAAAGCAGCTGGTCACAAAAGGGCCATAGACTGTGGACACATTTCCATGATGGGTCCAGAATAGGTAAATCTGTAGACCGAAATGAGCTTAGTGGTTCCCAGGGCCAGGGGAAGGGAGGGAGGGGAAAGTGGGTGCTAGTGGGTACTGTGTGGGGGATGGGGAGGCTGAAATGTTGAGAACACACTTGTAAAACACTGAGCTGTACACTTCAAAGGGCTGGTTTGGGAGTTGACTCTCAATAGGGGCTAGAGGTGGCCCTTTCCACAGCTCCCTGCTGCTGCTAGGAAAATGGGGTGTCCCTTTCTTGGCCATCCATCAGCGCTGCAGCCTCATCTGGGGGCACCCTGTGTCACTCTGCTCAGGTGACGGCCACCCTGGCCTTCTCCCTGCCTGCTGTTCCCATGGGTGCTCACAGTACATTAAATAACCAACCCAAGTTCTTGTTAAACATGCGTTTCTCTACCTGGGCCCGTGAGACTGGTCTGTTTTGTTCCCCTCAAGTTGTTAGAATAGCGCCTGGCACCTAGGAGGCACCTAGGTGGCACCTAGGTAAATGGTGCCAATCAGCGATGGGAGTTAATGAGCGACTACTTGGAAATATTGCAAGTGAGGGCCAGAGAGATGGACAGGGACCCTGGCCTATGCAGGGGGTGAGCCATGAGGACATCTTCATCTTGTAGAGTCAGAGTTCCTTGCTCATTTGGTCCTATGTAGTTGGATCTTTGCTGCAGAGGTATTTTTGGTTCGGAGGATTGAACCCAGGGGCACTTAATCACTGAGCCACATCCCCAGCACTTTCTATTTTTTAGAGATAGGGTCTCACTGAATTGCTTAAGACCTTGCTAAGTTGCTGAGGCTGGCTTTGAACGTACAATCTTCCTGCCTCAGCCTCCTGACCCTCTGAGATTACAGGAGCGCAGCACCGTGCCCAGACAGCCATGCGATGTTGAGCAGGTTGATGTGCCTCCCAGTGAATAGGAAATGTTGGAAAAGGTCAAGGAATGTTGGCTTTTAAGGGAAAGGGGAAGAAAACAGCCCACATTTGTTAAGAGCAGACATTTTGATAGTCAAGCAATTCACATTCCAATTTTAACTTAAATATTTGAGTTTAAACCACCATCTAGTCTTCCTAGAGGAATTTCTGGAATATATGATCTAGAGGAAAACCTTTCCCAACACTTTTCTGTTGCAGAGTGCTCTGACCATGACTGGAAATTATTTTATTTCAATCTATATCTTGGTCTGTTCTCATCACTGGAATGGAAAGTCCCTTAAGGACAGGAACTTTATTTCTCTCATTTATTTATGTATCCTCTGCACAGTGCCAAGCATATAGTAGGTGCTCAGTAAATATATGTTGGCTGAATAAATGAACAAACAACAAAATAGGTGTGTGGCTCCTGGGCCTCTCTCTTAGCACAAGTCTCTCTCTCTCAAGTCCTACGTGCTGGGGTTGTGGGCCCACATGCGGCTATTTGAACTTTTTTTTTTATATATATATATTTATTTTTTAGTTGTAGGTGGACACAATAGCTTTTTATTTTATTTTTTATGTGGTGCTGAGGATCGAACTCAATGCCTCCCGTGTGCTAGGCGAGCACGCTACCACTGCGCCATAACCCCAGCCCCTATTTGAACTTTAAAGTAACTGAAGTTAAATAAAACTAAACATTCATTTCCTCTGGCCTGCTGGCATAGATGACCCATAGTAGAGAGCAACTATAAGACCATGTCCATCATCATGGAAAGTTCCATTGACAGCTGAGTTATAGCTGAGAACAGCTTGGTTCTCAGCTGAGTTTTGCTTCCTAAGGGGCATCTAGCAATGCCTGGAGGTATTTTTGGTTGTGGCAGCTTGGGGGATATTGGCAGCTGGAGGAGGGAGGCCAATGCATAGGATAGTCCCTGTGATGAGATGAGAATGATCTCACCCCAAATGTCTGTAGGATCAGGTTGAGAAGCATCACAGAAAGACGCGTGGGTGACAATTTGTGATGGGAATGCTGCATTCCCGGGGTTTTGGATGGTTAATTTGCAATTAAAAGCCTGATATGGATCTTTCAGTGCATAAGGCACCTCTCCAGATTCCTGGCTTACATTCCTGGCGTTTCTCACGATATGGGATGATTGGAATCCAGAAATCATCATCCAGTTGTGTCCCCAAGGGCCCACAGCTCCCTGTAACTCCACCAGGACCCTGTCCGTATATCCACATCACTCTGACCATTTCCAGGGCCAGGTTGTTTCAGATCAAGAGTCTGCAAAGTTCAGACCCTGGACCAAATCTGCCCAGAAAAATCTGGAAAGATTTGACATTTTTGAATTCTATAAGAAACGAGCGAACGAAGAGTAACATATTATGGCACATGAGCATCGCATGAAGTTCCAATTTCTGTGGCCATAAAGAAGACGGAGCAGAACCCAGCCACCACGTCCCTTGTGTAGAAGTGCTTGTGGCTTTCACACCACAGGGCAGAGCTGAACGGTCTCCCCACTGACGCCATCAGCCTGCAAAACTGAAAACGCTACCTGCCCTTTCGCAGAGTTTGCTGCTCCAGCTCTGGACACCAAAGACGTGTTCCTTTCTCTCTCGTTCTTTTCCCCGTTTTCCCGAATTTCCTCAAGATCATAATTATCCTGATAAATTGCAGGTGTAGACTCAGACCCAGTGACCAAGTGGCTGTCCTCTGGGAAGCTGAGTGTAGAAGAAATTAGCCATAGTGCAGGGACATGCCTGCGAGGGACACCTCGGACGTGACTCCGGGGACAAAGCCCCGTGCTCAAGGACTTCCATGGGCACAGAAGCAAAAGCATGGCTGAGCTCTCATCTGTTTTGCAGCGACTGCCATTGCCACTCCTCTGCAGTGGCCTTTTTCCCCCCAAACAGAAATTCTTGCTTTTTTATTTGTGCACCACTGGAACTTATCTATTCACTTTAGATATGCGTTTACAGTGGTGCTCTTTTAATGCTCCAGTCCATGACCTCACAAAAATAAGTGCAGGGAAGCAAATTTACTCAGCCCTCCACCTTTATTTGCTGACCCAGGGGCGCAGCTGATAGCCGCGTTGTTTCTGGACATGCTGGGGGAGGGGTGGCAGGAGGAGGAGGGTGTGCTTTGGCCAGGGGAGATGGACACATCGAAAGAACCCCAACTTGCTGTCCTTGCTTTATAATTGGAATCAGGATTTCCCTCCAAGTTTTTCACCACAGCCCCAAAGGAAAGCTCCCCGGGCTCCTTTGGTGGGATCCAGGATAGAACCCAGGGCCTCACATAGGCACAGTGAGCCACTTTGCACCACACCCAACCCTCCTGGGCTCCTTTGCTGTGAATCCTACCAACTCATTATGTCCCATTCATGGAACATTTATTTATTTATTTGTATTTTTTTGGTACCGGGGATTGAACTCAGGGGCACTCGACCACTGAGCCACATCCCTAGCCCTATTTTGTGTTTTATGTAGAGACAGGGTCTCACTGAGTTGCTTAGCGCCTCACTGTTACTGAGGCTGGCCTTGAACTCACGATTCTCCCGTCTCAGCCTCCCTAAGTGCTGGGATTACAGGCGTGCACCACCGTGCCCAGCTCCATTCAGGGAACGTTTATAAAAAGCTTAAATTGAGCAACAAATATATCATTTATGATGACTTTTAAATATGTTTTTAGAGTTCTATTCTTTTGAGAAAAGTAATAGGTGAACAGTTAGTGATAACGCTCATTAATATCATGGATGATAATAAATTATACAACAAACTCTAGATTAGATTTCCAGCCTGCTTCAGTGCACTTGTGCCAATTTCATTGAAATAGTTGTATAGTTGAAAACTTGGGACTTAATGAGTTAAACTCTTCCTGAATGGCTTGGCTGGCTTTTTAAATCATTAAGATCATGGTATGAGCCAGGTGCACTGGCACACACCTGTAATCCCAGCAGCTTGGGAGGCTGAGGCAGGAGGATCTCAAGCTCAAAGCCAGCTTCAGCAACTTAGTGAAGTGCAAAGCAATTTAGCAAGACCCTGTCTCTCAATAAAATACAAAATAGGGCTGGGGATGTTGCTCAGTGGTCAAGTGACCCTGAATTTAATCCCCAGTACCCCCACCTCCCAAAAAAGATTATGATATGAGCTTGGTACGGTGGAGCACACCTATAATCCTAGTAGAGCTCGGGAGGCTGAGGCAGGAGGATCACAAGATCAAAGCTAGCCTAACTTAACAAAGCTCTAAGCAACTTAGCGAGACCCTGTCTCAAAATAAAAAATAAAAAGGGCTGGGATGTGGCTCAGTGATTAAGTGCCCCTAGGTTCAGTCGCTGGTACCAAAAAAGCAAGTTTTATTGGAATGTAGCGTCCAGTCTCTGAACTCAAAATAGTAAAGCAAAGCAAAGCAATCCTGAGAGAGAAGATGAGAGATGAATTGGCTACTCTATGCCCTGATTTTCAGTTACCCAACAGCATGGGAAAACTTTTAACCATGTACGAATAGAAGTGAGGTGCTCAGCACTTGCAATAACCGTAACTTGGAAGGTCTCCCCTGTCTACACCCACAGTCCTTTTGATAATCCTCTACCTGGGCACCCTTCTGCAAGATGGAAAAGCAGCTCCGTACACTCTTAGTAGTAAAATATTAATAAATGGCACTTTCATCCTAGTCTGGCTCACAACAGATGCTCAAAAAACCTTAGCTGCTCTTCTTATCTGTGGCTAAGGTCAACAGTGACTGTTCCTGGGCTACTCCCATCATTGGAGAAATGTGAATTGGTATAACTTCATTTGCCAGCAAGTTAGTAGTATCAAACATTAAAATCAACATATACTTTGACCAGTAAAAAAAAAAACATGGAAAGGAAAATAATCACACACACACACACACACACACACTTTGACTCAGCAATTAAATGTATAGGAATTTATCCCATAGATAAATCTCCTCTCCTTATGCCAGAATTTGTGTTGTTAGCCGGTTGTGGTGGCACACACCTGTAATCTCAGTAGCTTGGGAGGTTGAGACAGGAGGGTGGGGAGTTCAAAGCCAGCCTCAGCTATGGTGAGGCACTAAGTAACTCAGTGAGACCCTGTCTCTAAATAAAATAGGACTGGGGATATGGCTCAATGGTGGAGTGTCCCCGAGTTCAATCCCTGGTACCCGCCCCAAAAAAGGATTTGTGTTGTTTTGAATTCCATACAGTGTTCATTATTCTTTTGTGTTATTAAAACACACACATTTAGGATTATGTCATCTGGAAAACCGACCCTATTATCATTTTTGAAATGTCATATTTTATCCCTGGTAGTATTTCTCAAGTTATCAACTTTGACTAGAATTGGCATAGCCATTTTAATGTAGTTCAGTGTTTGTGTGGGTGTCTTTTTCTATTCTTCTAATCTCTCCAAGTCTTTATATTTAAAAGTGGGTTTCTTGGAGATGGCATATCATGGGGTCTTGTTTTCTTAAACAACCCTACATCTCTGACTTTTACCTGGAATATTTAGATCGTTTATATTTATTGCACTTTTTGATGCAGTTGGATTTGTCTATCAACTCACTGTTTCCTATTGTCCAATCAGTTTTTATTCCTCCCCACCCCCTTTTCCTGGCTTCCTTTGGACTCATTTTTCTAGGATCCATTTATCTCCATTTATCCATTTATATACCTACCATACCTGTCATTCATTCTTCCTGGGGTTGAACCCAGGGCCTTGCACACTCTAAGCACACACTCTACTCCCAGCCCCTCTTCTTTCTTTCTAGTAGTTGCACTAGGGTTTATAGTAAGCATCTTTAACTTATCACAGTCTACCATCAGATAATACCGTAAACTCCACACATAACGTAAACCTTTGCAGGGATCCACATCTGGCTCCCCTCATGTCTTTTGTATTTGTCCTGAATTTTACTATGTATATTATAAACTCTAACATGCCTGGTATTTTTACTTTAACCTGTCAATTCTCCAGCCCTATTTGGTATTTTATTTAGAGACAAGGTCTCACTGAGTTGCTTAGTGTCTCGCTGTTGCTGAGGCTAGATTTGAACCCGTGATCCTCCTGTCTCAGCCTCCCAAAGTGCTGGATTACAGGCGTGTGCCACCGCGCCCAGCTCAGCCTTTGTTCTTGATGACCTTGAGAGCTTGATGAGTCCTCAAGGATTCTGTAGAGTGCCCCTCAACTGGGATTTGGCTGATGGCCTGTGTTTGTAGGAGGAAGAACACTGGCGGTCTTTCTTGTCACATCATATCAAGGGTATGTACCATGACATGACTCACCATTGTCGATGTGAGCTTGGAGCGCCTGGGGGACTAGGATTTGTTAGATTTTTCCACTAGAGAGAAAATCTTTACGGGTTTCTAAGCTCGTGTCTACTTTCCAAACTAAAAGGGCAGAAACTGATGAAGAGTTTGCCCCAAGAACCACATTCTTTATTTTTATTTTTTTGGTACTGAGGATTGAACTCAGAGGCACTCGACCACTGAGCCACATCCCCAGCCCTATTTTGTGTTTTATGTAGAGACAGGGTCTCACTGAGTTGTTTAGCGCTTTGCCATTGCTGAGGCTGGTTTTGAACTCGCAGTTCTCCTGTCTCAGCCTCCCAAAGTGCTGGGATTACAGGCATGCACCACTATGCCCAGCTAAGAACCACATTCTTTAGATAGAGAAATCAGGTGGCTGATGCAGGCACCTCTCAAGTCACCCATGCTGCTTGCCAGTGCCATCTCCTTCCTCCCAACCTGGTCTTCAGGAGGTACCCTGTTCATTCATTTGCCAGGGCCTGGGACCTCCCTGCAACCTCATATCTGATCTCTACCTCTTCACAGTCAGATGCCCCTGCAAGTCCCCAGACCTCAGATTCTTCCCTGGAAAGCTGGAGTTTACAGCACCATGTCTGCCCTCCTGCCGAATGCTGGGCTGAGGGGATAGGAAAGGATTTTGGAAGCTAAGCAGTACCAAGCAACAGTAGTCACTGTTCCAAACGTGAGCAAGGTGAGCTTCCTAAGTCACTCCTGGCCTTTCTACCCCTCTTCTCCTGCCCTTGAGAGAGTGCAAGCATCTAAGGCATGTGCCTCCCCACACTCTTGAGATTCAGAGCTCAATCCATGTGTCTGAGCCCCCAAGTATGATCCAGGGCTGTGAAAGTAACTTAGCTATTTTATTCTAACTTCATTTGGTACTAAGTAAAGCTAGTGGGATGGTTAATTTTCTAGGTGAACTTGGCTGGGCCACTCTGCACAAACATTTGGTCAAACATTCTATAGAGATGGTCTATGATGAGATAAGCATTTAGACCCGTGGATTTTGAGTGAAGCAGATTGCTCTGCATAACACAGTTGGGCACTGTGCCATCACTCAGGAGGATGAAGGCTGATCCAGCAGATTCTCTCTGGACTTGAACTACAATCCTGTCTTCCCTGGTCTCTAGCACGCTGTCACCTTGCAGATCGTGGGCTTGACTGATTCCATAACCATGTGAGCCAAGTTCTTGAAATAAATCTTTCTATATTTATAAATCTAGTCATACAGCTTCTGGTTCTATTTCTTTGGAGAAACCTGAGTACTACCAGTCGTAATTTCTTTTTTTTTTTTTGATGGTACTGGGGACTGAACCCAGGGACACTCTATTGCTGAGCTACATATATCCTCAACCCTTTTTATTTTGGAAGAGTCTGATTAAATTGCTGAGGCTGGCCTCAAACTTGCAATCCTCCTGCCTTAGCCTCCCAAATCATTGGGGCGACAGGTGTGCATCACTGCACCTGGCTACCAGTGATAATTTGTATGTGTGCATGTGTGTGGTTCTGAGGATTAAAGCCAGGAGTGCTCTACCACTGAGCTATATCCCAGCCCTGTTTGTTTTTTATTTGGAGATAGAGTCTCACTTAGTTACTGAGGCTGGCCTCAAACTTGTGATCCTCCTGCCTCAGACCCTGGAGTTGCTGAGACTACAGGCATGCACCACCATGCCTGGCTAGACCATTGTCTTTACCTTTCTGAGTAAAGACAGCTTCTTTATCTATCAAATAGATTAGGAGGTAATACACATCAAAGATTTAACACAGTTCCTGGAACCCAACACACCCTCAAGGAACTGTGGCTACTCCCCCCTGGTTGGGCAGCCACAGAGTTTCCCGCATGCTACGTGATACGTGCAACACCCAGAACATGAGATGCAGCTTCTCCTGGGAACAAGTGGCCCATTTAGCAAAAGGCATGACCAGAAACAATTTCTAGGGGTTTTTGTTCACACATTCCTCCAGGAGCCACCCTGCTCTCCTAGGGAGGGTTTGTGACAGCGAGGCTGGCCGGGAAGCCACTTCTGTCAGTTCTCCAATACAGCCAGGCCTTTCCTAGCTGCACATTCCCAGCCCCTGAAAATATATTTTTTTTAATATTTTTTTTTTAGTTGTAGATGGACACAATATCTTTATTTATTTTTATGTGGTGCTGAAGATCGAACCCAGTGCCTCACGCATGCGAGGCAAGCGCTTTACCACTGAGCCACAACCCCAGCCCCCCTGAAAATATTTTTTAAGCAGTTGTGTCTGCACTGAACGTGTACAGACTTTTATCTCATTATTATTCCCTAGATAATACAGTGTGACAGCCACTGACGCCTTACCCAGAGAGGATTTTAAATATGAGGAGGATGTGGGGAGGTTCCAGGTGAGTCCCACGGCATTTTACAAAGGACCTGAGCACCCTGAGTCAGGTGCCGTGGGGGCTGCTGGAACCCACGCTCCACTGTGACAAGGGACAGCTGTTCCTCCATAGGGCTTTGTCCTCTTCAGTCTCCTTCTCCATGAGCAGACTAACTTGCCCTCATTTAAATTCTTGGGGTTCCCAGCAAACAGTTTGGTTACTTTCAAATCCAATAGATTATTACATGGTGACTGACGCATCCCAAAAACACGTGGAGCAAGGGACGCGGGGGTGATCCAGGAGGACACCTGCCAGCAGGGGCTGACCCGGATGTAGGAGCACATGGAACACAGAGACAGACTGGTGCCAAGCCAGGAAGCCACGCAGCTCTTAAATAGCAAAGCCATGCGAGGGGGACGGGGTCTGCCTCTGAACTCCTTGATGTGCTTCCCTTCCAGGGGCGAGGTCTGATTCCAGTCCCCTGGATCTGGGTGGGCCGAGTGCCCGTATCTAGTGAGCAGAAAGCGGCCAGCGTGGCTTCAGTGATGGGCAAGGGACATCACGGAAGGAGGTGAGGTCAGAACGCTGGGGGCGGGAGGCTGCAGGTTGTGTGGGCCCACGGGGGCGGGGCGGGGGGACTGAGCAGGGAATGCAGCCTTGGGATCCGAGCCCAAGTTCAAGGTGGTCATTCGCACCATATGGAGAACGGTGGCTAGCAGGGAGGCGTGGGAGGAGGACTGTGCCAGCTCAGAGGCAACTTCAGGTGTCCAGGGGGCTGGACGGTGAGGGGGGCCAGAGTGGGGAGGCGGGGAGGGGCTGGAACCTGGCACAGTCAGGGGAGCCCACAGACTCACGTTTTGAGGACAAGTCTGCACAGTTGATGAGCCATGACTTCAAGTGGGGTCACGGAGCAGCAGCAGCAGCGACCCTGCCTTCCAGGCGCTTGCTGGGAAAGAAGACACAGGCCCACCCGACTTCCTGAAGTTCAACAGGATGCCCAGGTGATCCTCATGCATTAAACTTTGAGAAACACTCCTCTAGGTTGGTTTTCAACTCTGGCTGCAGGTTTGAAGCACCTGGTAAGCTCTTAAGAAACCCGCCAAGCCGGGTGTGGTGATCCATGCCTGTAATCCCATCAGCTCCGGTCGCTGAGGCAGGAGGATGGCAAGTTTATGTCCAGCCTGGGAAACTTAGCCAGATATTGTCTCAAAATACAAAATAGAAAGGGTTGGGGATGTAGCTCAGTGGCAGAGAACCCTCGGGTTCAATCCTGGGCAACACACACACAAAAGAGGCCTACTTGTGCCCCGGCCTGGGTAGTATCTGTGGTTTTTAAAATTCCCAGGTGACCCTAATCTTTGATTTCCCATCTAGCCCTTCCAGTGAATTCTCCTTCTCCTTCTCCTTTGGTAGTGGGGATTGAACTCGGGGATGTTGAATCACTGAGCTACATCCTAGCCCTTTTTATTTAATTTTTAATTTTAATTTAATTTTTTTTGTTGGTACCAGGGATTGAACTCAGAGGCACTTGACCACTGAGCCACATCCCCAGCCCTATTTTGTGTTTTATGTAGAGACAGGGTCTCACTGAGTTGCTTAGCGTCTTGCTGTTGCTGAGGCTGGCTTTGAACTCGCGATCCTCCTGTCTCAGCCTCCCAAAGTGCTGGGATTACAGATGTGCCCGGCTCCTTTTTATTTTTTATTTTAAGACAGGGTCTTGCTAAGTTGCTGAGGCTGGCCTTGAACCTGGGGTTCTCCTACCTACCTCAGCCTCCTGAGTGGCTGGATTACAGGTAGGCACTACTGTGCCCGGCCCTTCTAGTGGATTGTTCGTTTTGCTCTTAGAAGCACCTCAAGTAGGATCCCCCTCGTTAGGTCATTGCGGTCACCTTTGGCCAACACCTCCGTTTCCCACCTGCTGGGATTTGATGGCCTGTGACAGGCAGTCAGGATGAGAATTCCTACTCCAGGCTGGTGGCTTTCAAACTGATGGCTTAGAGGGTTTGTGCGAACGCAGATCACTGCTCTCCACCCCAGACTTTCTGATTCAATAGGTCTTGAGTGGGGCCTGAGCATTTGTACTTTTCTTTTAAAAAAATTTTTTTTGCAGTGCTAGGGATCAAACCTAGGGCCTTGTGCATGCTAAGCGAGGACTCTAGCACTGAGCTGCAGCCCAGCCCTGAGCTGGTATTTGCAACACATTTTCAGATGCTGCTGGAGGGGATCACGTCTTCAGGTCCCCGTTAGAATAGCTTCCATCAACCACATGTCAGTGCTCTGCATCCTGCTGACCACCTCTCCACCCGAGAATGGATCTGTGTGGCCTGGACGAGCTGTCTGTGTTCAGGAAGGCTTCCCCTGCCCAGACCAGGAGAGGGGCTGCGGAGTTCAGCTGCAGCCATCTCTTCACTGGGGCTGACCTGGGGCGCGGGCCCTAGAAGGCTGAGCAGGGGTCAGAGCAGAAGCAGCCAGGGGAAGCCGGAAGTGACATCCAGGGCACTGTGGCCGGAGTCCCAGGGGCAGTGAAGGGGTGAGGAGCAGGCCTTTGTGCCTGAGCCAGAGTCCAGGGAGCAACAAGGGAGGCCAGAAAGGAGAGCCTGGATCCTCAGAGACGCTAATTTCCCCACTTTTGAAAGGCCCTGCCCTTGGAAATGAGAATACCCGGCTAAAATAGAGACATTCAGAATCGAACAGGCCTTTTAGCTCTTGCCAGCACTTTTGGTTTTTTTAATTAAACTGGATTACTTAGGGCGCTAAGTTGCTTAGGGCTTTGATAAATTGCTGAGGCTGGCCTTGAACTTGGATCCTCCTGCCTCAGCCTCCCGAGTTGCTGGGATTACAGTCACATGCCACCATGCCCAGCTCTTGCCAATGCCTTCTAACTTCCAGAGGCTCCTGACATAGATACACCGACTTACATGCCACACCAAGCAACCTCTCTGGTGAGCTGGAAACTGGTTCACTACTTTTGGTTTGTTGAAAGTCACCTCTGGAAGAATATCAACTTCCTTTGTGTTAAAGCTTCTTAAATCGACTTAACAGTCTGATGCTTGTTATCACATGCATGGATTCGTGTGACCACAATACAACCAGGCTACAGAGCTGCTCCATCACTCCAGGGAACTGCTCTGTGTGACTTGTGGCCACACCTTCCTTCACCCTTCAGTGAAGTTAGAGTCTACACGGAGGAAAGCAAACTCAGGCGTTGAGAGGGGAAGACTTGTGGGTGAAGATCCAGGAGGCCAGGAGAGAGACATCATTTCAACCCCAACCTAGGACTGAATTAGAACCTCAAGCACACGTCATCTCGTGGGCCAGAGCCAAGCCGTGGCCTAGAAGGCGGGGTGGAGGACTCTGAGGCACCTTGGAGTTCGGTTTATGAGTGTAACGATGGGTAGTGACACCTGTCATGGACACAAATGAGTGAGGGTCAGCCTGTGTACAGGAGTGTTGCTGCTGTCAGGCTGGACTGCCTACTTGAGGGCGAGGAAGGACTTGGGAAGGGGAGGGAGCTGTCGAAGCCCCAGTCAGGCACTGAGTATCGGGTCTGAGATACTCCACCCTTGAATGCTCACCTCATTTGTCTTTATCTAGTTGTGCTCACAGATGGCAAAAGCCATGACTTTTTTTAAAAATAAAAATGCATAAAATCTTAGGGAGAAAATTAAAATACAAGAAAGATCAGGCTGGGTGTGGTGGCCCATGCCTGTAATGCCAGCACTTAGGGAGGCTGAGACAGGAGAATCATGAGTTCAAAGCCAGCCTCAGCAATGGCGAGGTGCTAAGCAACTCAGTGAGACCCTGTCTCTACATGAAACACAAAATAGGGCTGGGGATGTGGCTCAGTGGTCGAGTGCCCCTGAGTTCAATCCCTGGTACCAAAAATTAATTAATTAATTAATTAAAATTAAAAGGGCTGGGGGTGTGGCTCCATGGCAAATTTGCCTAGTATGTGCCACCCCTCTTCAAAAAAAAAAAAAAAAAAGAACAACAACAAAAAAACATGAAAAAGTTCAGTGGTGACCTTCAGCAATCCTCCTTCCCTTAGCGTCAGGGATAGACTGAGCACCTCAAAACTCCTGTGAACACACCCATGCATGTGGACAGTGGGGGGGGGTGATATTCCACTTGCATGTCCAGAAACATGGGGGGGCACTTCCTAAGGAGAGGCTATAGCTCTTTGAAATCTGACCCTTTAAAAGTTGGGCAGCTGGACCCTAATAGGGAAGCACAGAGAGTGTGGATCAATGAGACTTGCTGAAAATAAAACACACGTTAGCAGAGACTATTCCCTGGAACCAAGATGAATGCCTTTTTAAACCAAACCAGAACAAAGGTATATCTTTTAGGCTAATTGCCACAAGCAGATTGGAGAGAGAAAGAGCAGCTTAGAGGCAGAGAGCACAGCACAGCACTCAATTGCAAACTCCAAAGAAGTGGAATGAAATGAAATAACCCCTTGAGTTATGCAGAGAATTTAACCAGCACTGGGCTCGGTTTTATTAGGCATGCATTTGAAATTTAAATACGTTCCGAAGACAATGCCTTTTACAGCACAGCCAGGCACTTGCCCAATGAGCGCGCAGTGAGTTTATTAACAGGACTCAAACCTCCAGCAGCCGGCTGAAGGCTCCTTTTCTTGAACAGCCGTGCTGAAAAGACTCCTGTGGCATTCCAGCCTTTGACATGACACACCCCACACCCCACGTCTAGGTCTGTATTTCCTCCAACAGCCCCCTCATTTCCTTTTAGGTTTTGTTTGTCATTAGCAATTACTTTTTGAGATGTTGAGATCCCTATATGTGGTGCTCTTTTTAAGAACTGCAATGCTGATGTTTTTGTTGGTGCAATGGTTTTGGTATTTTAGAAACATGAAATCGCAAGAATTTGTGATTAGAGATATTCCCAGATGCATAAACATTTCACATCAAGTGTGCATTTGCTTAAAGAGCTTTCTGAAGACACCCCTCCACTGCTTAAAATGCTTCCAGTGAACTGTGAGGTGGTTAAGCAGACAGAATCCAGAACTGTGGGGGCCCAAACCCAGCCTTCCACCTTGACCTTAGGCAAGTTCCTTTCTTTCTTGGACACACTGGGATGGTCTCACACATGCTAGGCAGGCGTGAGCCACATCCTCAGCTCATTTTTTTATTTTGAGACACAGTCTCTCTAGGTTGCTCAGGGCCTTCCTAAATTGCTGAGGCTGGCCTTGAATTTGCAGTCCTCCTGCCTCAGCCTCCCTAGTTGCCGGAATCACAGGCTTGTGTGACACCTGACTTAGCCAAGTTTCCTAACTATCTGTATTCACTTCCTCATTTATAAAATGGGGCTAATAGGTAGGGAATGAAGCGCAGTGGCTAGAGCAACTTCTTCAGCATGCCGAAGTCCTGGGTTCAATCCTCGGTAAAGCAAAAGAAGAAATAAATAAATAAGGAGGAGGGGGATGGCTAACAGCTGTGTCCACCTCATATGTCCATATGACATATGTCCACACTGGATGCACAATACTGAGTCAGCACTCCCTGGAGACAGCTCCGTAAGTGGAGTTACACTTGCTTTTGTGTTTTACTGTCCTGAGGCCTGTGAGGCTGAGCTTGATTTCCCGTCTTCCCCAGAGGTGGATTGGCCTGGAAAGGAACAGGGTGGACAGGGACACAGCCTGGAAAGGAACAGGGTGGACAGGGACACAGGGGGAGGGACATGGAGGTTGGAGGGAAGGAAAGGAGGCCTAGAGGCCCAGGCTCAACCCTGGCTCCCTCCTGGAGGCTTACATGGCCCAGGCTGGTATTTCAGGTTCCTCTGGCTGATTCATTCTCTGACGGTCTCTCTTCTTGATAATTTATTGGGAAGTAAGCAATAAAATAAAAGAATGTGTTTTAACTATGACCTTCCCCACTGATCCTCCTGGGGGACCCAGCTAGCCAGCAGCACAGATGGACCTCGACCCTGACCTGGGTGCTCTCCTGGATGGGCAGCACCTAGGTAAGCGTTCAGGGCTGCTGGATGGCACATCCTGGGGGGCACTAGCCTCCCTCCCAGAGGACCTGGAGGAGTGCATAGCCTTCAGGAGGACGCCTCCTGCCCCAGGTAGAAGGTGGGGTCCCATTCCCCTCCTCCATCCTGAGTTCAGGTGTCATGTGTGGTGAGGCTGCTCTGTATTTCAGGGGAGATGGGTCCCTGGGAGGAACTGTAAAGGGAGCCAGGGTGGGCAGGAGGTGTCTCCAGGGGTGCTGGTGTGAGGGGCTCAACCACGCCTAGCGCCATCTCATCCTCTTTCTGGCCTTGGCTCCGCCTTCTCTGGCCTGTGTCCAAGGCTAGAGCCTTGCCCTTCAACACTGAGGTCTAGCTCTGTCCACACAGAAGAGGACAGGCTGGAGAGCTCCAGGGAGGCTGTGAGTGGTCCAGTCCGTTCATGGCTGACAACTGGAAGGAGAGAGAACCCAAGCTCCCTGGGCTCCTGCTCGGAGACCCAGTGCCTTCGACTAGGGTGATGGGTAGGCCTGTCTGGGTCTCCGGTTCACCTGTCTCCCACGCAAGGGACTGTCCTTCAGTGTGTTCTGGGAAACACTTGCCTAGATAAGTGTTCCCCAGGAGAAGGGGGTTCTGTGGCTAAATATCTCAGGGTATACCTTTCTTAGGAAGACCATTCATAGGGATGGAACCCAAGGGGACTTTACCACTGAGCCACTTCCCAACCCTTTTTATTTTTTATTTCGAGACAAGGTCTTGCTTAGTTGCCCAAGCTGGCCTCAAACTTGTGATCCTCCTGCCTCAGCCTCCTTAATAGCTAGGACTACAGGTATGTGCCACTGTGCCTGGCCTTAGGAATATTCTTAAAATTCATGGAAATCCTGAAGGCCCTGATAAGTCCTGCAGCAAGGACACCTGTTAGACTTGGTTACCTCAGAATTTCCCATGCTCCTTGGCGGTGGCTTTCTCCCTTTTTATATATGCGATGATTCCCATTCCCTGACATCACTCTTCTTAGGACTACATTTTGAGACAAAAAGTATCCATCTATGCTAGATACTTCCCAAGATTCTTTTTAGCTTTCATAGTTTATGGAATGAATTAGTCAAGAATATGATTATCTATAGATTACCGAGAATGTTGCCTTCAAAGACAAAGATTTATGTGTTACATGCCACCATTAATCTGGGAATAGAAATCCAGGGTCAGTTCTGCAGCTCACAGATGTCTTCAGGGATCAGCTCCCTGCATTTCTGCTCTCCTATCTTTAGTATTTGGCTCTGTCCTCACAGTCACAAGATGGCTGCAGCAACTCCAGGCTTGAGTCTGAGTTCCAAGGTGAAAGAAGGAGGAAGAGACAAAAGACTTCTTGGTTTTTTTTTTTTTGGTACTGGGGATTGAACTCAGGGGCACTCGACCACTGAGCCACATCCCCAGCCCTATTTTGTGTTTTATGTAGAGACAGGGTCTCACTGAGTTGCTTAGCGCCTTGTCCTTGCTGAGGCTGGCTTTGAACTCGCAATTCTCCTGTCTCAGCTTCCTGAGGTGCTGGGATTACAGGCATGCACCACCATGCCCGGCTTTGTTTTTGTTTTTACATTTAAAAACACTGCCTTTTCTAGGAACTTCTGCCCATATCTTGTTGGCCAGAGTGAGGTCATATGGCAACTACTCGCTGCAGGAGAGTCTCAGAAGATAATTGTTGGAGACTCCTAGCCTCTGTAATAGAAGAAACAAAGGAAGGAGGGCTTGTGAATGACCTTTGAGGAGCTAAGAGACATTCCTGTCTTCTGGCACAAACCTCTCGTACAGTAGGTGCTCAAAAAATGTTTTGAATGGATTATGGGAGTATTTGGAATAAGGTTCCACTCAGAAGGTTGCACTTGAGAATGGATGGGAACTTTGGGACTGATCAAGTCGTGTGCGGTGAAGCACTCTGAGGCTACCATGTCCCCTTGGTCCCCTCACCACTCTTGGTTGTCAGCGCACTCACTCTGGAGGAGCTTGGGTTGTACTTCCCCACCTCCAAACAGAGACAAAATCTCCTCCTCTGGGACTCACAGCCTGGGGCTGTGAACTCCAGGCAAGTGTCCCCACTGGGCCCGGCCAGGTCCCCGTTTCCTCACCTGTAAGGGGGCTGGCAGCGACGTGCAGAGCCCCGTGAGGGCTGCCGTGGAGACCAGGCCCTGTGGTTTCAGGCACCAGCAGGTGACCCTGCCTGTCACTTAGCGGCCATGCCTCCAGCAGCGTCATTGTGGGCTCTTGTTTCTCCATCGCTAGGTAACAAATTGCCCAAGACAAGAAGCCTCCACTATCTTGCAGTTTCAGAGGGTCAGGAATCTGGGAGCGGCTTCGTCAGAGGGTTCTGGATTGAAATCTGCCATAAGTGGCAGTCAAGATGTCGCCAGGTGCTGTCATCTGACACCATGCTGGGCCGGAGGGGCCACTTCCAAGATGATGCCTCTGGAATGATCCCTGTGACTGTGGGAGGCCTCTGTTCCTGGGACCTGGACCTCTCAAAGGGTGACTTGAGTAACCTCAATCACATGGCACTAGCTCTCCCCAGAGCAAGGGATCAGAAGTGGCACTTTTTTTTTTCTTTTTCTTGTAGCACTGGGGATTGAACCCCCAGTCCTTTCTATTTTTCATTTTGAGATAGGGTCTTGCTAAGTTGCCAAGGCTGGCCTTGAACTTGCAATCCTCCTGCCTCAGCCTCCAGAATCGCTGGGATTACCAGTGTGTACCACTACAACTAACTCTGAAGATTTTAAGGGGGGACAGCAGGGTGCACTGGCCGGCAGCAGCAGAGGAAGGCAGAGTTCCCAGGGCTGAGATGGAGAATCCTGAGAATCGGCAGCTTTGTGCTGACCGGGGTTCAGCCTGGCCATGAGGCATGTGAGGGTCTGTCCAGGCCCCCGTGGAGTCCAGGAGGCAGGGGCCGCTAAACCGGGAGTGCTGGGAGCGGACAGAGGGTGTTAAAGATACAGATGCTAAATGAGGGCAGGAACCTGGAGGAGTGTGACCAGAAAGGACATCCCAGGACCTGCTCTGGGATGCTGCGTTCAGAGGGCACAGTGACCTGTGTATTGGGAGGAGCACGAAGCAAATGTGAAGTTCTAGAAGTTCAGAAGGCATTTCAAGGAAGATGAATGCCTTCATTCCCCTCAATTAACAAAACCATTCATTCGCTCTTCCTTAATATATTGAGCACTGTGGTGACTGGTCTCCAACAGGGTCCCTGATCATCTCCCCACGCCAGGTGGGGCTGACCCATGGGCCCACAAGATACGGCAGAAAAGAAGGGATGTGACTTCCAGGACAAGGTCACATAAGAAACAGGGACCAGAATTAGACAGTGTTGATAACTGTACAATCTTGTGAACATACTAAAACCCTCAGAAATAAATATATACAGGGTGAATGTTATGGTGTGTGACTTTATCTCAATAAAAGAAGTCTATAAAATAAATAGGAAAAAATTGAGGTAGCATGAATCAAATCAATCATGTCAGGTTCCACAATAAATGTGAGCAGGGCATGGTGGTGCATGCCTGTAATCCCAGGGACTCAGGAGGCTGAGGCAGGAGGATCACAAGTTTCAAGCCCGCCTCAGCCACTTAGCGAGGCCCTGAGCAACTTAGTGAGACCCTGTCTTAAAATAAAAAATAAAAAGGGTGGGGATGTGGCTCAGTGGTAAAGTGTCCCTGGGCTCAATCCCCAGTACCAGTACCAAAAAAAAAAAAAAAAAAGAAAGAAAGAAGGAAAGAAAAGGCAGGGGACCACGGCCCACACACTCAAGAGCCTCTGGGGCACTGTCCTCCACTTGCCACGCCTCGTTCTTATGCTTATTCTGTTTTGCTGGATAGAAAATGGCAGTCCTTGCCCGTCAGTCTCATTTCCTGCCTCCTTTATCTATTTTATTTTTGCAATACTGAAGATTGGACCCAGGGGTGCTCTACCACTGAGCCACATCCCCAGCCCTTTGTATTTTTTATTTTGAGAAAAGATCCTACTAAGTTGCTGAGGCCGGCCTCGAACTTGTGATCCTCTTGCCTCAGCCTCCTGAGTTGCCGGAATGACAGGCTGCACCACTGTGCCCACCCCCCTTTTAAAACCTATGGCACTTACTCCTCTCTAGCAGGTCATATATGTTACTTAGATTATTTTGTTTATTGTCTGTCTCCTTCCCCTCACCCTACAGCGACCACCATGAAATCAGGGTCTTTGCTTACTTCTTGCTTGCCTCCTATCTGAAGTCATGTCTGACACACAGGAGGCTCAGAGGTGGCTTGCTGAGTGATCACTATCTGTCTACTTGACTACTATCGACCTGTCTTCTAGGTATTCCAGGCAGGGCTCTGTCTGTTGGGGCCTCCTGCAGTGTCTGGTACACAGCAGGTGTTCAGTACACTTGGCTGGGTGACCACAGGACCCTCCCAGGGCTTCAGCATGAGAAGCAGGCTGTGGCCACCTAGAAAGCCCAGTGCTGCCTCTCCTGGTCCCCTGCAGCCCAGAGGTCAGAACTCTGTCTAAAGGACCGGCAACCTGAGTGCCCAGCTCTGCTCTCAGCATAAGAAACCAACCAAGCCGGGTGTGGTGGCACACGCCTGTAATCCCAGCACTCTGGGAGGCTGAGACAGGAGAATCGCGAGTTCAAAGCCAGCCTCAGCAATGGCGAGGTGCTAAGCAACTCAGTGAGACCCTGTCTCTACATAAAACACAAAATGGGGCTGGGGATGTGGCTCAGTGGTCGAGTGCCCCTGAGTTCAATCCCCAGTACCAAGAAAAAAAAAAAAAAAGAAAGAAACCAACCAACACTTAATGGCCTGATACCCCCTCCACCTGTGCAGCACGGGTTCTGCAGCCCGGCCTGCCGGGGGCTCCAGTCGAGGCACCTCTCTGGTTTCTCCAAATAACCCTTCCAGTTGACACGGATGAGAATCTAAGTCGCTAGCAAGCAGGGAGCTTTTGTATTAAAAGAGGAAAACTCCACCATTCCAAGAAAGTGTGGCATGAGATCAAGGTGACAAGGGAGAAAAGGGTTCATGCGTCACTGGCCAAATAATGCAGCCTAGTCTCCAGGAAGCGATTGTCACAGGTTAGGAAGATGCATGTGCAGATAGGGCTGAGACAGGCAGGCTGCCTACCAGTCAGGATGCATGGGACGTGCCCCAGGGCAGCCAGCATGGAAGTGGGAATTATGTGCCTGGGAATAGGTAACTGATTTGGGGGGTGGGGGACGTCAGAGGAAGCAAGAACCACAAAATAGGGGTGAGCCTGCAGTCACTTTTTTTTTTTTTTTTTTTTTTGGTACTGGGAATTGAACCCAGGAGCTTCAGGGATATAACTGAGCCACATCCCTAGCCCTTTTTATTTATTTATTTATTTTTAATTTTGAGACAGGGACTTTCTAAGTTGTTGAGGCTGGCCTCAAATTTGCAGTCCTCCTGCCTCAGCCTCCAGAGTTGCTGAGAATCCTGGAGTGTATCACTGTGCCTGGCTACCTGCAGTTACTTTTTTTCATCAGTAGTTCTTGGGGTCGAAAAGCTCAGTTACATTCATTTTGTGTGTGTGTGTGTGTGTGTGACTATATATTAAAAAATAAGCTGGGCACGGTAGCACACACCAGTAATCCCAGCATTTCAGGAGGCCAGCCTCAGCAATTTAGCAAGATCCCGTCACAAAACAAAAAGGGCAGGGGATGTAGCTCAAGTGGTAGAGTGCCCCTAGGTTCAATTACCAGTGCCACAAAATTTTTAAAAACAAAACAAAACAAAAACCAACACAGGAGTATTTTGAGGAAAAACTCCGTGAAACACCATTCTTCCTCTTTTTTCCCCCCATGTTTCTCTCTGAGTCTCCTATGACCTCATCTGAAGATAATGTCAAAAATCCACATTTTAGGTCCTTAATTGAAGGCAGGGCCAAACGGCTTCCTTGATCTTCCTGGGACACCACCTGTGGCTATTGTCCTTTTCTTCCTTTATTTTACCCTCACAAGGTAAAATATCTGTCAGAACACAGATATTCCACGGCCCCCATGGACCCACCCAGCTCCTCATAAATCCTCTGTTTATTTTCCAAAATGGGAGAGGGCAGGCTAGAGATAAGGGAGGAAGCTGATTAACCAGTTAAACCATTTCTGTTAACTCAGGTGATTGAATTTCACTGTATTATCTATAATGTGAATAGTTAACTTTCCAGGTGGAGCCATATAGAAATGAATTGAGAGTAAAAGGGCAGCCTGGGTCCTGGCCCTGCCCCCCTCCGGGTTTCCCCATTCCTCTCCAGAAGCGGGGACGATTATGTGGCCCCAAATGCACATGGAACATCGTAACTGAGGCCTAATTAATGTCATCTTTGAGGAAGGAATTTCTCAAGAGCCAAAGTCCATGGAGACAACCCTTTCCAGACCTCCACCCAGTGAAATATCTTCACACAGAATCACACTCTGCAGATTGGCAGGCAGATCTGGGATTCACAGTTATCTGGAAGTCACTCCAGTTTCACAAGGCAAACATCGTATCTCAAAACACCAAACAATTTCAAAAAGCTTCCAAGATGGGCCTGCTCTCGTCCTCACCTACATCCATCCACACCAACAAAGATGCACGATCTGGGCTGGGGCTGGAGCTCAGTGGCGGAGCAGCTTGCTCAGCAAGTGTGAGGCACTGAGGCCGATCCTTAGCACTGCATAAAAATAAATAAATAAAACGACTATTTTTAAAAAGTGCATAAACATAGGTATGGCAAAGGAGTTTGTGGCTCTCAATTTTTAAAAAAATTCTCAAGGAACCATTGCCAAAAAGACCGCATTGAGTAAAAACCTAAATACCCAACAATATGTGTTTATCTGGCTTCAATAGCCTGGAGAGGAAGCCCTGTCAATCAAAATAGTGTTACCTGACACAGGAGTCCTGGTTGTTTTTTTTTTGTTTTGGTGGTGGTACCAGGATTGAGCCCAGGGACAGTCTACCACTGAGCTGCATCCTCAGTCCTTTTATTTTTTTTTAGTTTGAGACAAAGTCTTGCTGAATTGCCCAGGCTGGCCCTGAACTTTCAGTTCTCCCAGCTGGGATTGGAGTGTGCACCATGCCCAGCTATTTTCACACATTCTTTAATAAAAATCCACAGAATGAGTGTGTACACATTTCCCTGTAGAATAAGAAAATAAACTGTAATGCATATGTTTTTCTAAGGGAAACAAGTGAAACTAATAGTTACTGACCCAATAGTCTATTCCCTGAGTGCTCACGAAATCTTCACACTGCTAATGTGAAATTCTAACACAGCGGGAGTGGAAAAAAGTCCTTGTCACAGAGCAGTTCTCTTCAGCACAGCTTAAAACCTGGGAGTGAACATTGGGGGTACCTGTTATATAGTAGAGGATACCAGAGGTTGGCAAACAGAAGCCCACGGGCCAAATCTGGCCCTCTACCTGCTTTTTTCTTTTTTTTTTGTACCAGGGATTGAACTCAGGGGCACTCAACCACTGAGCCCCATCCCAGCCCTATTTTGTGTTTTATGTGGAGACAGGGTCTCACTGAGTTGCTTAGTGCCTCGCCATTGCTGAGGCTGGCTTTGAACTTGTGATCCTCCTGTCTCAGCCTCCCAAAGTGCTGGGATTACAGGCGTGCACCACCGCGCCCGGCTCCTCTGCTTCCTTTGTAAATAAAGTTTCATTGGAAAACAGCCAAGCTCGTTCCTTTACTACTGGCGGTGATTGCTCTGGTACCGCAAAAGCAGAGTTGAGAAATTTAACAAAGGTCATATCTAATCTGCAAAGCCTCACATATATATTATATAGTCCTTTAAGAAAAAGGGCGTGACTCTTGGTCAGTGGGATGAATGCAGGAGGAAGCTAGGACAGGAAGGTAGGATGGAGGCTGTTGCACTGTGTGACCTTGAGCCCAGCACTTTAGATATTTAAGTCTCAGACTTTTCACATTTTAACTGGGGAAAGTAAGAACGTCAAGAGCCAAGTGTGCTGTTCACAATGCGTCCGGACTGTCCTAGGCTCTTTGAGTGTATAGGCTCATTCAAGTCCACACCCACTATGGGAACGTGCCTCGATTGGATCCCTTTTAAAGGTAAAGAGATGGAGGCGCAGAGAAGGGAAGTAACTTGCTCAAAGACTCAGAGCCAGAAAATGGTGGAGCTATGACATCACCTGGTAATTATGAGTGTAAGAAGGGACAGGAAATGTCCCTATCTTGATACCTGGAAGTCAGCAAGTCTCAAAAAATTTTATGATTGTTATAATTAATTTGGTACATAAGCCATCAGAAATTCACAGGTGAAGCCAGACACAGTGGCGCACGCCTGTAATCCCAGCACTTAGGGAGGCTGAGACAGGAGAATCGCAAGTTCAAAGCCAGCCTCAGCAAGGGCGAGGCGCTAAGCAACTCAGTGAGACCCTGTCTCTACATAAAACACAAAATAGGGCTGGGGATGTGGCTCAGTGGTCGAGTGCCCCTGAGTTCAATCCCCGGCACCAAAACAAACAAACAAACAAAAACCCAGCATGATTCACAGACCCATGGAACAAGAGAGAGAGCCCAGAAAAAGGAATTAAGGCAAGGCAACATTCGGAAGACCTGGGTTCAGATCTCACTGCAGGAAGAATGCCCACTCTGAGCCATGGCCAGCTCCTGTAGGATTCTGATCAGCTGCATGTCTCCCCACCCAGGAGGTTTGACATCACTCACAAAACAGAAGCTTGTGGAGCTCCTCTGTGTGCCAGGCCTCATTCTAGAAATTTTTAAAGCAACCAGTGAATACAGGATAAAATCACTTTTTTATTTGAACATGGCAGATAATTTAGTCATCAAACAGTGTGAATAATGAGAATAATAGCCTCATTTACCAGGGGGTGACCGGGTGCCAGGTACGTGGCCATCGGGCTGTTCTGAGCCACTTCATCTCACAGCTGGACGTCAAAGGAAACTTCAGAATTCCCTTCCCTTGTCCGAGGTGGGACTCCCCCAAGGAAGCCCCGAGTGAAGACAAGACGTGGCTTCTGATCAGAGCACCGTTGTGGACTGTGGGCGAGGGTCTCTGAGCGGCACATAGTCCCCCATCTCCCCTCCTGCGCTGGAGCTTTGCTGTTGAGCCCACAGATGCCACGGCGGCCCTGGGTCGCTGAGGAGTCTCGGGTCTCACGGAGGACGAGGTGGGGAGACGCTGGGCGCCCTCGCTCAGCGCATCCAGGGAGCCTGGGCCTGTGAGCGCTGCCCGCCGCCTGTCTTCTGTGAAGCAAGAGCTGTTTGCTTTTGCTGGGCACGTCCCACAGACGGTGGGGACACAGAATGGTGCCCGGTGATTGTCCAGGAGCCGCTCCTGCCTGGAGCTCAGCGCGGCTCTCCTGGCTCCCAAGGTGGGCCTTGGCTTGGACTCGCCACTTGGTGTGTGCGTTGCTTCTCCAAATGAATTTTATGGCAAAAACAATAACAAAACCCCCAATGGAACAACATACCCCCAGCAGCTGGGGGGTAGAAGCTTGGGAACTTGGTCACTAAGTGGAGATGAAAAAAGGAAGCTGAGATTTGTGCCCTGCAGAGAGTTTTCCCAACATTTTGTATAAAGGACCCCAATTTTTTTTTTTTTTTGGTACTGGAGACTGAATTCAGGGGCACTCAACCACTGAGCCACACCCCCAGCCCTATTTTGTGTTTTATGTAGAGACAGGGTCTCACTGAGTTGCTTAGCGCCTCACCATTGCTGAGGCTGGCTTTGAACTTGCGATCCTTCCGTCTCAGCCTCCTGAGCTGCTGGGATTACAGGTATGCGCCACCTGACTTGGACCCAGTCTTTTAGGCTAAGCTCTACATTTGGTGATGCTGTGCATGGAACACCATCACTCAAAGACCCCTAGAAAATAGGATGTGTCCATCCATCCATCCATCCATCCATCCATCCATCCATCCAAGAATATTTGACTTTAGCTACAGACCACCCCAAGCAGGAAGAATAAATAGTAAGCCTAAATAATTCAGTAGTCATACTTTTCAATATGAAATAGGTAACTGGCTTTAAGTGCAGCAGCTCCATACCTAGAATTTAACCCACAGGAAGAGTAGAAGTGTAAAAATAGATGAGCGAGGATGCTCATTACTATATGGATTGTGATGGAGAAACTGGAAACAGCCTGTCCGTTAGTGGAGCGCACATGAATTATGTCTCTGCCACTTACCTTCTTAGCTCCTCAGCCTCCCCTTCTGTAGAACAAGGACACCAGGATGGTGATTGGCCAGTGGGAGGACTGAATGCCCTGGTGCGTAGACGCCAGATCAGGCTAAACACACAGTGAATTCTCAATAAACTTAGCCATTATTATAACCAAACACCAGAAATTTTTTGAAAAAAACTAAAGCTGAATCTATATATACACTGAAATGTTCATATTTATGTTCAGTTTTTTTAAAAAAGCCAACTGTTGACAGAATTGTCAAATGTGTTCGAGCACCTCTGTGCTTTTCAACCAAGAATGTGCCATGTATTTAATATTTAGGTTTATTTGTATGCACAGCATTTCAGGATGGAGTGAGGCACAGTGACACACACCTATAATCCACCTACTCAGGAGACAGAGGCAGGGGAATTGCAAGTTTGAAACCAGCCTGGGAAACTTAGTGCGACCTTGTCTCAAAAACAAATAAACAAATAAATAAAAGTAAAAAGGATTGGGGATGGAGCTCAGTGGTAGAACGTCCCTGGGTTCAATCCCCAGTACCTCAAAAAGAATAAACACAAACAAAACCCAAATGTTTCAGGAAGGATACACAGGAAGTAGTGGTCTGTAAAAACATTCTGCATAGATGGTGGGGAGTTAATGTTAAGACACAGCAATCTGTTCTTTTAAAAACATCTGTCATCTACCATCAATGCTGACATGGTTTATGAAGTACAATTTGAGTCACAACTAACATGGCCTTGTTTGCAACTGGCAGGTATAACGAATCTGTGATTTGAATGAGGGACTAAAATGCTCCAGTAGTAGGTGTTTTAAGAAAAGAGTCAAATGACTTTGCTGAGAAAAACCTTTGCTTTTGAAAATTGATATCAGTAAAACTTCATAGGCTGAACACAGTGGCATACGCCTGTAATCCTAGCGCCTGGGAGGCTGAGGCAAGAGGATCCAAAGTTTGAGACCAGCCTAGATAACTTAGGGAAAGCCTGTCTCAAGATAAATTTAAAAAGGAGTGGACATGTGGCTCAGTGGGAGAGTGTTTGCCTAGCAGGCTTGAGGTCCAGAATTGGGTCCCCAGTACTGCAAAATACATAAATAAAACAAAGCTGTATAACGTGACCTTCAGATGCTGGGTTTTTTTGTTTTTTGTTTTTTTTGGTATTGGGGATTGAACCCAGACGTGCTTAACCACTGAGCCACATCTCACAACTTTTTATTTTTTATTTTGAGATAGAGTCTTGCTAAGTTGCTTAGGGCCTTGCTAAATTGCTAAGGCTGGCCTCCAACTTGTGATCCTCCTGCCTCAGCCTCTTGAGTCCCTGGGATTACAAATGAAGGCTACCATGCCCTGTTTTAAATTGTCAGCAGAGTCAAATGCCAGGTACAGATTAATGACAGAAAATTAAAGGCAATATTTCAGTTATAACATACCATAAGGTGGATTAAAGATGATATCAGGCAACTGCTGCTTAAAGTCTTACTGTATACGCTTAACAGTGGAGAATTGAGGGAGCCTCCTGTTAGATATTTGTTCTCTGTGCTTTTTGTATTTTGCTGTTTGGTCTCATTCAAGCATTCCTCCGTGCTCATCAGATAGTTTTAATTGTATAAAATCTGGGTCATCTTACAAATACAGCCGTTTCCACATCCCTCTGAGTGGTTCACATGTGGCCTTAGGTCTTTCTTTCCCTGGGGGAATTCCGCTGTTCCCCCAAATGCCCTTTGGATGCCATTCATCTGAAGTTATCATCTTTAATGAAAAGCTGCCTGCTGAGGGGACTAGGAGCCATTTGGCTCCCTCCTGTCAGGGGAGGCAAAACCTAACACTGAAGGTTTTTATTATCACATCGTAAAGGAGCAAATGCTATCTGTCAATACAAAGAGACTCCGCTGGCTGTGGAAAAGGAAGCGGCCCTGGGGGGGGCGAGGGAGTGACAAAATGGATTTTTATTAACCTGTGGCCCAATATCTTTTCCTATTTTATTTTGCCTCATTCACTCTGCAACATAATAATGCTATAAAAACACCCAAACAGGAAGCCGATGACCATTAAAAACCACAGGGCCACCCTGTTACTGAGCGACAGTAAAGAGCCTGCCTCCTGGACTGTCCTCAGGGTTGGAGGCACGGTGTACCCTGCACGGACGTATCACACACTCGGGCCCTGACTGCTTTGGGTTGTGCTGGGAAGACACAGATTTCCAGAAATAACACGGCCTGTTTGCCTAAGCGTTCATTCTCACCAAGTTTTCATATTTGGGTCATAAACATCTTTCCTGGCACTGGGAAAACGGCCCAGGTGTTTATGGGCTGCGAGAAACATTTATGTCAAATGCAGAAAAGCAGAAATGGTACTGTTCACACTGACATCGGGCCTGCACCAGCGGCCCTGAGGGGGGACAGGGAGGCCAGAGTCCCCCTCCCACAATAATTTTGCTGGAAGTTGTTAAGGTGAATGTCTCATAAAGATGTTTGTAAATGTTGACAGTGATTCAGGCCCTGGCACGTGTGGGAGCGGACACAGGGGCAACTGGAAGGCCAGCAAAGGACCTGTCTGCTCCTGGAGGAGGCAGGCTCTGGCACCGAAATGCTAAGGCTGGGTTGCAAACGTGGGACAGTCGGGGCCCAGCTTGATACGCAAAGGGCCGCACAGCCTGGCCGTGGCCGGGCAATCGCTTCCATGGGGAGCCAGCGGCTACATGCAGACATCGCATCCTACAGAGCTCAGTGCAGTAGATCTAAATTTGTTCTGACATGTAAGAGGTTCACATTGTTTGTAAAGAAAATTTACAAATATTATGCAGATTAAGGTCTTCTGTTGTTGTTTTAAACAGTTGCCATCTACAAAGAGAAAATAACCTTGGGAAAATATCCCAGACATCATGAGGAGTTTGTCCGTTCTGCATTTTTTATTTCTGTATTGCCTTTTGTGTGTGTGTGTAGGAGGGGATTGGACCCAGGGGTGCTTTATCACTGAGCCCCCCAGCCCCTTTTATTTTTTATTTTGAGACGGAGTCCCACCAATTTGCTTAGAGCTTAAGTTGCAGAGGCTGGCCTCAAACTTGTGATCTTCTTGCCTCAGCCTCCTGAAACACTGGAATTTTAGGTGTGCGCCACTACACATGGCTTATATTTATATTGTATTATGCACATAAGGATCCCAAACCAGCCAGGCACACGCCTGTAATCCCAGCACTTTGGGAGGCTGAGACAGGAGAATCGCAAGTTCAAAGCCAGCCTCAGCAATGGCGAGGCGCTAAGCAACCCAGTGAGACCCTGTCTCTACATAAAACACAAAATAGGGCTGGGGATGTGGCTCAGTGGTCGAGTGCCCCTGAGTTCAATCCCCAGTACCAAAAAAAAAAAAAAAAAAGAAATGAGATAACATTTAAAAAAAGTCAAAGCCATGTTTAGCCCGTGGGCTGTGGAGTCAGGCCCTAGATCAGCTTGTGCTTGCAGCTAGTCACCCTGCTCTAGTTCATTAATGTCAACAGCTGGTAGTGCCCAGTGTGTCCATATAGCACTTAATGTACCCATTACCCACCAGACAGATATTTAGGTTGTTTCTTTATGTTCTTCTTTTTAAATCTTTCTTCTTTGGTGCTCGGGCTGGAACCCAGGGCCTCAGGCACTCAAGATGAGCTCTTTACCACTGAGCTACATCCTAGCCCTCCTCCTCCTCCTTCTTTCTTTTGTTCTGGCAAAATAGTCCTTATACTATTTGTTCTATTTAATATAAACTAATTAATGCCTTTTTTGTTTGTTTTGGTGCTAAGAGCTAGAAATGAACTAGTAAATGCATTTTTAAGTGATTTAAGAATAAGTGAAAAGGCAATAATGTATCAATTCTACCTGGGTCAGTTTTGGAAAATAGATGCTTGTTTTTAATGGTATTCCTGTATTGCCAAAGATCCCTCTGGAAGAATCGACTCACGAATGAATGCTCTTAAATAGCTGTGGATGAATTAAGTCATGCCTCTAACACTTGAATCTGTTTCCTCTCTAGCACGTGTTTAGGAGTTGGAATTCAGCAAGACTCGCTGTGGCAGGAAGAGCCGGGTTTGAAGTCAGGCCAGCAGACAATAGCTGCTGTCGCAGGGCCAGGGGTTCTAACCCATGTCTGGCAGCCCTGCTTGAGTCAGGGCTGTGCTCAGCCCCGTTTTCTGGATGCAAGAGCAAAATTCTCAGTGAATAAGTTTGGGAGGAAAGATGAGCAGAGGGTGGAGAAGAAGTTTCCAGGGCTTGGTAGAGCAAGAGGCTCGGGAAGTCACAGAGGGTATGGTGGCTGCACAGGAGTTCTCCAACCCCCTGCCCCAAACCTGTGCAAAAGGAACCCTGCCGATGTGTCTACACTGAGGATCTTGAGAGCAGGGAGATGGTCCTGCATTATCCAGGTGGATCCCAGGTGGTCCCCGAGCTCCTCCTAGGAGCAAGGCAGGAGGCCAAAGGAGAGGGGGCTGGCGAGGTGAGGGTGGGTTCACAAGCCCAGGACGGCTGGCGACTCCAGAAGCCAGAACAGGCAAAGGAAATGGATTTGGCATCAGCGGCTTCAGAAGGAAACAGCTGCAAACACCTGGATTTTCCTCCAGTGAGACTCATTTTGGACTTCTGGCCTCCAGAACTGTAAGGGACTGAATGTGTGTTGTCTAAACCACCAAGTGTGTGGCCATTGGTTACAGCAGTAATAGAAAACTATTACAGGAACTGCGGGTGGGTGAGGAAGAAAAGGAAAAGAAGACATTTATTTATTTATTCATTCGTTTGTTTATTTAAGTGCTGGGGATGGAATCCAGGGCTTTACACATGCTAGGCAAGTACTGTACCCCTGAGCTATATCCCTAACCTCACCGGGCATGGTGGTGCACACCTGTAATCCCAGCAACTCAGGAGGCTGAGTTAGGAGGATCACAAGTTTGAGGCCCTCCTGGGCAATTTAGTGAGATCTTGTCTCAAAATAAAATAAAAAGGGTTGAGACTATAGCTCAGAAGTAGAGTGCTTGCCTAGCATGTATGAGACCAAGGGTTCAATCCCTTATACTGCAAGGGGGAAAATAGAACTCCTAGTTTTATATTTATTCCTCTTTGTTTTTTGATAGGGGAAAATATGAAAATTTCTTATAAATTAATGTTTATTGCTTTCTTGGACCTCTTTTAAAATTTGTTTTCTTTTGCGATCTGGGGACTGAACCCAGAGATACTCTGCTGCTGAGCCACATTCCCAGTCCTTCATATTTTTTATTTTGAGACAGGGTTTCACTAAGTTGCTGAGGCTGGCCTCGAACTTGTGATCCTCCTGCCTTGGCCTCCTGAGCAGCTGGGATTGCAGGTGCACCACCACGCCCAGCTTGCGCAAATCATCTTATGACTTTCTGGTGTACTAAATCATGAACATCTTTCCATGTCAACAAGCTAGTTTCCTTAAAAGTATTTCCCAAAGTGGTTTCCAAAGAATGTTAACAGCTGTCACAAGAAGCTCTGGGACGAGGTTATCTTGGAAATCCGGGTTAGAGGCAATTGGAGAACTTTGCCGCAGGACTTTCAGATACTTCGATAGGACAGATAGAGTGTACGGGTGTCAGATTGGGGACATAACAGAACATTCCTTCAAGCTAGGTGGCAAGAGAGCTCCTCCCTACTTCTATTTTTAATTGGGGAGAAATTTACCTAAGATAAAATGAGGCATTGAAAAGTGAAGAATTCAGGTGGCATTTCATACATTCTCTGTGTCCACCACCACCTCTATCTAGTTCCAGAACATTCTCCTTACTCCAAAAGCATCCTTTTCCTGGAATCACAGGCTCCTCACTGGTTTTGATGTTGGTTGAATGGATGGATGGAGGTGTAGGTGAAGGTTGAGGAC